>JAUMTS010445488.1:0-13577 GCA_032273385.1 Ophiopholis aculeata | reverse complement strand
TGCTTTTAAGCTGCTAGATCTTTTTATGTATATTTCGAACCTTTACAATCTTGAAATCACACATGTTGGAAAGATGAGTGTAAATCTGTTGACTTTAACTGTATTTTTTTGTTATGTACTTTCAAAACTTTTAGTTATGTACAGAGAAAAGTGCAATTGCTTGTACTAAACACAATTATGTATGTTGGCATTACAATAAGAGAATTTTGTTAGAAGTTTATTTTGAATAGAGTATTGCAACTTAACCTCCACCGCTGCACGCGTACAGCAAGGAATTCTGCAATAATTGACCAGGGCATAACTTGTTATGAGTTACAATGTGACACTTTTACTTCCGCGACTATAACTTTTGAATGGCTAGATCAACTTCAAAAATTTAAAGTTCTAATGAAAGCTAGTTAAACAGCCGGTGTATTGAATATATTAATTCACTGAAAATATTAACAGATTTTTTAACTGAATATATTTATTTGAGTCAACTTTTTTCTGACTCAACCTGTAGATGTCATCATTCCTTTGCAAAGCGATTCCTTTGCAAAGTGCACTCTGCGCAGTGCTATACACACTGGCTGTTAGTTGGCTGATTATATGCTCAGTTGTTGCGGATTGATCAATGATCAATTTCAATAGCTTATTCGTCAGCACAGGGTCACAACAATAGGGTACAACACCTGAGACAATGGTTCAATGGTTCAACTTTATTTCAATATCAAAAATCCAATCTTCTCCAACGACATCAAAAAGGACTGGGAGGCTTTATAATCGAACAAAATCCTTCACAATTGTTTGTCCCTTCAATAGAACCAAAAATAAAGTTACATGCCTGGACACCCTTTTTGAATGAAACATTTAAAAACTTTCTGCCATTAATAAAATCAATAACTTACGTTTTTTCCTTGGCGGTTGTGGAGTTTGCTCTACCTTCCTTTTCCCAACTGTTGGAAAAAAAAGGGGGAAAACTATTAGTTCTAATAGAAATATTTCTCCTAGAAAACAATTCACACACTTGAATAGTACATAAGTGTATGTGGACTATGCAATGCAGACCATGATTTGTTTGCAGTGAGGAATGTGTTTTTTTTTTCTTCTTTTTGCTCATCAGATCAATTGTGCATACTACGCAAGGTCACAGATATGCGCTGACAGCATTCAATTTCTAGTGAATTGTAGCAGAAATATATATTTTCTTATTTGTTAACAATAAGTTATTCACATTGGTCCTTAAAGGATTGACCTTGTTTAGCTTGTAAAACAAAATACAACTGAGAATTCTGCTAAATAAATACAGGTAGTCATCAGAAAGGTTACACATTCTGTATTTCAAACTAAAGGCATATGTGTACAGATTTTGTTTTCATAGGAAACATCCAAACTTAAAAATCAAACTAGAATGCACATCATCTTAACATGAGTAGGGTTTAAATACCAATGCCTTGTTGAGGTGACATTTGTTTACATTTGAATGCCCTCTGTTCATGACATAGCGAAAACTGCCGGAAAAAGATACTATGCAATTCATTGTCAATGGACAAGTATGTTTATTTTTTTTAAATTATTGTTTTAGGTCAATGAAAATAAAAACTTTCATGAAATAAATAGTAATTGCCATCTGATATATGTTAACAAAACATTGAGACATGTACAACTTTTCTTCCAAATCATTGATTTCATAGATTTTTGTGCTAGATACATTGGCATTTATGTAAGTTTTTGCCCGGTGTAAATAAATAAAGGGCCTCCTATTTGTAAACATGTGATGTCTTCAGTCACCTTGATCATCTAAAAATCGGACTTCTTCCCATATCTCTGTTTCATAGACCTAGTTTCCTGTTGTGTTGTGTGACTAGCATGACTGGTGTGAGCACTATAGTGAGTTGGAGCGCCTTACAAGCGACCACTCTCATATGTGCTAAAAACGTTGCCAACACAACGTTCAGCGCCTAGAGAACCCATTGGGTTGGTTTGTGGCATTAGAAGAACCGCAGATTATTATTATTATTATATCACTTACATTTGATGACGGCAGGATACAATCTGACATTGTCTTCTCCTGTGTCTACCGTTGGTTTGACCGTGCCATCTGGTAGGAAACCTAAACACACATCTCTGCTAGCACAAGACTGCAGTGTGATGTAGCCATCCTCTCGGAATTTGTTGACGATGAATTGACATGGCTTGCCACTACCAGAACCCTGCAGAAAAAGATTGTTGAAGTTATTTTCTTTGAAGTGAAAGTTTGTAAAATCACTTTCTTCAAGAAAGATATTTTAGGGTCTACAAATTTATTAAGTATAAAACAGAACAAAGCACACTTTACATTTCGCAACTAAATTAATTCAAACTTGTATAAACTAAATATTCTTTCCCCTAGCTCCAGATAGCAAAGAAATGGGAGAAAAGATGTGTGTCCTACTTGTCCTACACCATTTCAATTTAAATTTGTTCATTTCTCGGTCATTTCAAAGTGCAGGGTCTGTTGCATCTAGGTCCCAAGATTAACATACTTTAACAAAATAATAAATGATGTTTAAAATGTGCCATTTCAAGAGGATACAAAGTATAGGTCAGTACTAACTAAGTTGTCATCATGAACCCAACAGCACAATGTACCCTTATAACTAGGCTTTTTGCAGCCAATGCCTCATCACTTGCGCAAAACTATTGACACTCACATTGTAATATTTCCCCATAGATAGCTGGCCTACATTGTTGGGGTTGACTAGATAAGCAAGGTAAAGTGGTTTGCCTATATCCACAACACTTTGCCACTACATGAAATTGCAAACTACCATTTTCAGAGACAGCCTGTGTGCCACTGTAATCCTGTTTATGATCCTATGTGCCACTTTTAGCTGGCACTACTGTTCAAAATTGTTGTTGTCCATTCGCCTGAGACAACCATGAAGACCAAGGACAACCTAAAATAATACTGAGGTTGTCTGGTGGACAACAACAAATCTATAGCTAAAAGACAATTTTTATCATGTGCATTTGTCACAGAAAGTTGTTCCAATTTACAGACAGCCAAAATGTTGACAGACAACAAGAAATTGCAACTGGGTTGTCCGTTGGACAACCTGTATTTTTTCCTTAATTTGGACACTGGCTTGCACCATTATCAAAACTTGCTGCCCCAGGTGTAAAAACTAACCATAATATCACAATTGCCATCTTTAAGTCTCAGAAAGCACCCCCGTTGGGCCACACTCTCAAACATCCTTATCCTTCCCTCAGACACCTTGTGAACGAGCCAATGAGCATCCTCTGATGCGGCTCCCACGGCAACCAAGGAACCATTGAGGTCGGGCATGAAGGTCTGACTGAAGGATGTGTAGAACATTACTATGCCTTGATGTCTTGCTACACCCTGGAACACAAAATGAATAAAAATGAACTATAAAATAATAAAACATTTTTACACCTCTGTAAAAATTTCAAAAAGTTATTGTCAAAATGATGAAATTAAAAAAAACAGTTTGAGAAAAAATTAGATAACATTTTTGACAAGCAGGAATCACTAACTTCCAGTAAGTTGAAAGGAGAGACGAACTAACAATTAAAACCTCATAATAACTTCCCACATATTGTCAGCCAAAATTATGGTCAAATCTAAATATGGGATTAAGCTTACTCAGATATGAAACAGTATGCAATATTTGTGACAAAAAACACAGAAAGACAACGGTGTTGTGATCATGTGCAAGCCATGCTTAGGAAATTAGATAGGTAATTTTGAGATAACAAAACAAAATTACAAATTAGGGTATATTTGTGAGTAATCAGTTTCAGTTTTATTTACCATTTTACAAACAATTATTATCAAGAGGCAGAGATACAATGGTGGGTTGACCAAACAAGAGCTATGCTCGTACAATGTTTGGCCACCCTTATAAGTTATAAATATCTATGGTGTCAAAATTGACCAACATTTGATGTTTTTTCCCTGATTTATGGTGTATGTTGGCTTCAAGAGAACTCAGTCTTGTGGGGCTGCTCAAAAAAGTAGACCTCAATAATAGTTGTTTAAAGACAAATATACATTTGTTTACATCTTAATAAACGTGAGTTTCCCCTCCAGGCCTTAAGGCCATTACGCTTTCATGTTCTAAAAAGTCAGACAATATTTATAAAAAAAGTCAATGCATTCTACACAAAATAAATCCATATACCTTGACATAACAGTTAAACATCTTTGATGATCCCAGTTTTCGTCTGGAATCAACAGTTTTTCCTGATTTGGAGATAGCCAGTGCTATCATCAAGGACTTACAAAGAAATTCAAAATTCTATATAAATAATTAACATATACACTTATAGTTTACACTCACTGTAGTGTATGTATTGCCCAACACTATAAACAATAGATCATGTGTACTGCCCATGCCTGTGTAATAATTGTTCCTCATAATACATCGATACAATCAACATTGGTTTCTTGGTTTGCCTCTTTATTTAACCCACAAACATAACAACTGGCGACGAAATGGGATAAAAACCACTTTTCCAGGTAGAGGAATCCGTTGTGCATACTCTGTAAGCTGACTGTAAGTGCACAATAGTGAACAAAAACAGAAATTTGCAGCCAAAAACGAACTAGTTCATGCCGTTTTTTCAGCGTGACAAGGTTTCCAAATTCTGCTCTCCTGTTGTAAACAAACGTCCAGATCGTCAAAATGGCAGGTCTTGTTGGAAAAATTGAACAATTTGACGAGAGTAAAAGCAATTGGGAGACTTATCATGAAAGAATTGAACTATTATATACTGTAAATAGCATTGAAGCAGAAGCAAAGAAAATCCCTTTGCTGTTGAGTTGGCTTGGTGGTGATGCATACACCACTCTCAGAAACTTGTTAGCCCCTGCCAAACCAGCAGAACAAACTTACCAGAAACTGATAGATACTCTCACTGCGCACTACTCACCCAAACCCTTAGTCATCGCTGAGCGTTTCAGGTTTTACAAGCGTGATCAAGGTCAAAATGAGGCCGTGAATATTTACTTGGCAGAACTGCGTCGCTTGGCATCAACCTGCGATTTCAAGGAATTTTTGGATGAAGCGCTACGTGACCGGTTTGTATGTGGTTTGCATGCTAACAATGAACACGTCCAGAAGCGTCTGTTATCTGAGGCCAATTTGACACTCAAAACTGCGCTTGAGCTAGCGTCGGCTATGGAATTAGCTGCAAAGGACGCGACAGAATTGCAACACAAGTCGGGTGATGCAAATGTAAATAAAATGGGGGCAAGATCGCACAAGAAATGCTACCGTTGTGGGAAGAAAGGACATTTACCAGATACTTGTCACTTTAAAAATGTGAAGTGCCACAAATGTGATAAAACAGGGCACATTAAAGCGGTTTGCAACTCTAAGGAAAAAGCCGCATACAAACCCAAGGCAGTAAAAGCGGTAGAAACTACATGTACATGTCATCGCGATGAAGACACCGAGGATGACTTGATGGTAGGCGCAATGGGTCTACACGCAGTCAACAGTTGTGACATAATATGGATAACACCCAAAGTCAATGGCCAGGACCTGAAAATGGAGGTCGACACTGGTTCGGCGGTGTCCATTATCTCGTACTCAGAGTACAGAGCAAAGTTCGGTGACCCCAAAGGAAAACTCAAAGACACTTCAGTTAAACTGAAGACATACACAGGTGAACGTGTTACACCTGTAGGCACGGTTGACGTAAACATTGAATACAAAGGACAGACGTGTATCGCACCTTTGTATGTTCTACGCAATGAAGGGACAACGCTCTTCGGTAGAGATTGGCTGCGCCGCATAAAGCTTGATTGGCATGATATCAAGACAGTTAGAGTTGAAACGGTGGAAGCTAAAGTCGAAACTCTGCAGCAGAAGCACGAGGAAATCTTCGCAGACGGAATTGGAAAACTCGAAGGAGTCCAAGGAAAGCTTCACCCAAAGGAAAACGCGCAACCAAAATTCATAAAAGAACGTCATCTACCCTACGCCATGCGTCCAAAAGTTGAACAAGAGTTAACACGATTGCAAGAAGCTGGTATCATATCACCAGTGAAATACAGTGAATGGGCAACACCAATAGTGCCTGTGCCCAAGTCTAATGGTAGAGTTAGACTGTGTGGTGACTTCAAGGCAACTGTTAATCCACGGTTGAACATTGAACAGTATCCGTTGCCCAAAGTTGAAGACATCTTTGCAAATTTAGCGGGCGGTCAATACTTTAGCAAGTTGGACCTCACCCAAGCTTATCTACAGTTGGAAATGGACGAAGCGTCGCGCGAAATGTTAACGCTAAGCACGCACAAAGGTCTTTTCCGCATGAATAGGCTCGCATATGGGGTCGCGTCAGCTCCCGCAATTTGGCAAAGAACCATGGAACAAGTGCTACAGGGTATCCCCGGCGTCCAGGTCTTGTTGGACGATATGATAGTAACCGGCAGAAATAATGAAGAACACCTCAGCAACCTAAGTCAAGTTCTTGAAAGAATCCAAGAAAAAGGACTGAGATTGAATAAGCGTAAGTGTGAGTTCTTCAAAGAGGAGCTTGAATTCTGCGGTCACAAGATCGATCGTCACGGTTTGCACAAGACATCGTCAAAGATAGACGCGGTACTCAACGCACCTGCTCCAAGAAACGTCTCAGAACTGAAAGCGTTCTTAGGACTGATCAACTACTATAGGAAGTTCCTTCCTAATCTAGCTACAGTGTTGCACCCACTCAATCAGCTGCTGTGTAAACACATTCCATGGAAATGGAATAAGAAGCGCGAGGAAGCGTTCAAGGACGCGAAGCAGCTCATAACGTCTGATGAAGTGCTTACGCACTATGATCCAGAGTTACAAATACGCCTGGCATGTGACGCTAGCCCGTATGGACTTGGAGCGGTAATTTCGCATGTCATGCCCGATCAGACAGAGCGCCCTATCGCGTATGCATCCAGATCACTGAGTAAGGCTGAAACTAACTACGCGCAAATAGACAAGGAGGCTCTTGCGCTAAAGTGGGGCGTAGAGAAATTTTATATGTATTTAGCATGCAGACACTTTACCTTGGTCACAGACCATAAACCCCTGACTGCTATATTCAATCCTAGCGGCAACATATCAGTGACTACAGCACAGCGATTGACACGCTACGCAATATTCTTGGGTGGTTTTGACTACGATATTGAATATCGCAACACAAAGCAGCACTGTAACGCTGATGGACTATCAAGACTACCTCTGGATATCATAGATCCAGATGAAGATGCCCTGGATATGCTTTATGTGGACTTAAGCATGTCACAGTGTGAACCATTGCCCGTGTCAGCCAAACAAGTCAAGTTGGAGACACAACGCGATGTGGTTCTTAGCAAAGTACATGAACTGACTCGTCTCGGTTGGACACACAAATCTGAGTCAGACCCAGAGATCAAACCATTCTTCAACAGAAAGGATGAACTGTCAATTGTAGATGGTTGTGTCATGTGGGGACTGAAAGTTGTGATACCATCTAAACTACGCCAAAAAGTGTTGGATGAACTGCATGAAGGTCATCTTGGTGTAGTTAAAATGAAAAATGTCGCAAGAGGACTAGTTTGGTGGCCTGGAATAGACAAGGAAATTGAAAAACTAGCCAAACAATGTAGTGGTTGTCAATCTGTCCAAAGTAATCCTGCTACAGCACCATTGCATGTGTGGGAATGGCCAGCAGCAGTCTGGGACAGAGTGCATATTGATTACGCTGGTCCATTCCAAGGGCAAATGTACCTTATCGTAGTTGACGCGTACTCTAAATGGCCATTTGTAGTCGCAACTAAGACCACCACTTCTGAAAAGACCATCCGCATTCTACAGACAATCTTCGCAACCGAAGGATTATGTAAACAACTTGTGAGTGACAACGCTCCACAATTCACGTCCGAGGAGTTTGAATCATTTTTGCGCAGAAACGGTATTAAGCACATCACTAGCGCCCCCTATCATCCTGCAACCAACGGTATCGCAGAACGCTTTGTGCAAACTTTCAAAAATGGACTCAAAGCTGCCAAGGGAGAGAAAGGAAGCGATCACTCAAAACTGTTGAACTTTCTAATGGCGTACAGAAACGCACCGCATTCAACAACTGGTGTAGCGCCATCTGTGTTGTTTCGAGGTCATACCCTAAGATCTCGATTGGACCTTCTGAAGCCACAGCTGAGAGACTCTGTCAGAAACAAGCAAGCAGATCAAGCTGCAAGTAAAAAGTCAGGTCGTCAACGCGACTTTAATGTTGGCCAGTCAGTCTCTGTCAGAGACTACAGGGACCAGTCAAATAAATGGATCCCTGGTGTGATAGTGGACAAAACTGGACCACTGTCATACCGTGTTAAAGTTGGTCCTGGCAGTGTTTGGCGTCGTCATGTTGATCAATTGCTTGATTCAGACAAACCCCCTCAGAGAGTGACTTTTCAGCAATCACATGAGACTAGGTTCCCGGTGAACACACCAGTTACACCAAGAGCACTTGAGACTACTCCGCTAGTTACCAATGCAGCACCTATAAATTCTGAAAGCGCTAATGTCCCGGTGACAAATCGCGATACTGAACCTCAAGTTGCACCTGGTACAGCTGGTGCTCAAGAGACTCTAACAAGGCGATATCCAGCCAGGGTTCGCCGAGCACCAGATAAACTAGATCTGTAAAATTATAAAGGTCTCACAAAAACTCTCTATGTTATGTGATTGATTAACAGACTATTCAATGGGACAAAACATCCCATATCTTTGGTGTTTAAAGTAAAACAAAAATGGTGACCAAAAACCTGCTCACCAAGTTGTGTTTTGAAAGTTATCTGTTGAAAGTTAAACTGTTCTGAAAAGTGTGATTTAAACATTGATTGTGGAAATTTACCATAGATACTCATGGACATTAAATAATCACACAAGAGACATTTCATAAGTTTCAGGCAAAATGTATTGTGTCAGAACTACATTGTAAACTGAACTGTCATAACATTGGTAAATGATTGTTATTGGTATGAAGTCAAGTACTTCTAAATTAGGGTGGAGGAGATGTAGTGTATGTATTGCCCAACACTATAAACAATAGATCATGTGTACTGCCCATGCCTGTGTAATAATTGTTCCTCATAATACATCGATACAATCAACATTGGTTTCTTGGTTTGCCTCTTTATTTAACCCACAAACATAACAAAAGATGTAGCTTGCTTAGTCATTATGATCTCGTCATTCAGCATGTTGCTGATCACTGTTTGAAGAGGGTTGCAGGCTACTAAAAAGAAGGCTATCAGGTGGTCATTTGACTAGATAGAATAAAATAATACTTGACAAAACAATTTATTTGATTGTAAGGTATTAACATTTCTTTTTTACAATAATTGATTGAATTTTGATTGTACTTGTAGTGGTTGTATAGTAATATTAATGTTTTTTTGTATACATGTAACTTTTGATATACTCCTTTTATATAATTTTAATGTTTCAATAGATTTTTTTATTGCATACCTTTTCCTATTTTGTTTTTCTCTAGGTCAAATCAATTCTAGTCAATGTGTTTGGTGGTATAGTGGACTGTGCCATCATAGCCAATGGTATTACCTCAGCATGTAGGGGGATGGAACTCAAGATTCCATTAGTTGTTAGATTAGCAGGTAAGTTTGAAATGTATAGTTGAACTTGTGGTGTATATTCTAGTAAATGTATTTGGTTGTATATGTTAAGTATTCTGCCATATTTACGGGGAACTATGTCACATGCAGGGCCTCCATTCTGCTCTGATCTTGACCCTGTGTCGCACATTGCTGACCTCACACACATTTTTTTACAATTAGTCAATTGGCACTCAGCAACAGCTGACCGGATAATCGACCAAACAACAAGAAATATGTGATTCACCAGCATGTAACTAAAGCATATTACGCAATAAAGAAAAGGTGTCTTTTAGTTTACCTGAGGCAAATCGCAAATGCATGGCACAAAGGCGAAAAAAGAGAATGGTGGCTTTTATTATAGTCTTAGTGTTGCCACTTAAGAATCAAATTTATATTAAATAAAAGTTGGTATGAGTCAACAATTTTGCAACTTTCTGGTGAGTTTCAAGATTTTATGGTACGGATCATGGTTTTCTTTTACAAATTGACAAACTCTACCTTTAAAAAAAACATAGTAAAGGCAGTCATACATTTCACTGCAAAAATAATGACTTTTCTTAACATTCCTCTCTTTCTCTCATTTTGACAGGTTATAATGTAGATGCAGCAAGAAAAATTCTTCAGGATAGTGGGCTTCCAATTCAGACAGCTGAAGACATGGAAACCGCAGCCAAGAAAGCTGTAGCATCATTGCAGTAAGATTATAACAATCATAGGATATGCGGAATTACGATCGAACGGCTATAATAATTGGAATCAAATCTCTCTTTATATATATGATGGATTATGTAATTGACATTCCAATAATACAGGTGTGAAATATCATGAGGTCTGTAATTGCAAGACACAAATCAAATGAGACTCTGATAGAGGGAAATGACCAGAGGAGAGGATAGGGGAATTGGACCCTCCCCCAGAAGCCCAGTGCCCCTTCTGCTTGATTCCCAAGATAACACTTTGAAAAGAAGTCTTTGAAGAGGCACTAAATTAGCCTCCTGTCTGCCCCCTTAGACATTTTTTGAGGCCTCCCCCTGCTGCCCCTTAAAATGTCTTGTTACGCCCCTGCTAAGACTTATATGCTCCATGATTATCAATAATCTGCTCCATGATTATCAATAATACGCTGTGTTGATAGATCATGAGATAGATTCACTATTGTTTTATTTTGGGCACACTTGAATAAATATCAAAACACTAAGCTCAGATGATAAAACTATGTAATTTAGTAGCAAGCATCATAGGCAAGTATTTTATAGTGTTTGCAGTATGTAATACCCATTAGGCACTTTAAAATATTATCTATAGGAATAAATAGGCACGTTGTTACTAATATCTCTCAAACGGAACATATTCCAGCAGTCAGCTGTAACATTTTACATGGGTTACAAGTAATATTTTGATAACAAATCTCGATTTTTGGAAAAAGTTGAACAAATTGGGATGGGTAGAATGTGAAATGTCAAGTGAACAATAATGTCCCAATTGAGTACTTTAATATGGTAGCCATAATTAAATTTACCCAGTAAAGTACAGCCAACTGAGATATACAAAAATGCTTTGTATATCAAAACTGAAATTTCACATTAATATCTCATGAATGATGATCCTCCAAATGAAATAAAAAACTCAATTATGACAAATCGAACCATAGGCCTACAACAACAAAAACCACAATGATGATGTCTAATCAAGTGGAAATCAACTGCTGGTTTTTCTTTTAAACATTTCTTGGCCAAACATTTTAACCCTGCAAAAGGCTACTGAAAATTGATCATATATGTACACCATTTTGATATTTATGTTTCTATGGTAAAAATAAAAACATTTGTTTTAACATCATAGGAAGTGAAAATTCCTGGTATGATCAACAAGTATGGCTGAAATGCAGGCAGAAATGTTAATGTTCAAAATATCATATAATATACAAGAAATAAAGTACTGTATGAAGTATGTAAAATTGTTATATATATGTTTATAAATTGGACAATGAATATGTCATAAAGCGGTGGTAATACAAATAATTGTAATCCATTTGTCTTCCATAAGACAGTTGCTTGATTAAAGACAGTAATGGTGGAGTCACCTCAAGTGTTGAGAGAGCAATGATTCAAACATTTCAAAACTTTTGAAAATTCAAATTTCTATTACCATATTGAGATTAAGCATGAAAAATGCATTCAATTGAGTACAAGTTAGCCTAGTATTGGTTCAGTAGTTCCTGAGATAGCTCCTGTGGCTTTGAGAAAATACTGTAAATTGTCTATTTTTGGACACTAAAATTGCAGCCAGGGTGTATAGCATTAAAGTTCACATACATAATCAAAATGCAATTCCCTGACCAAAGTGGATGATCTCAACTAAAAAAATGTATGATATTTTACCCAAACTGAGATTTTAATAAAGCCTTATTATATTTATATTATACCTATTAGAAAAGGAAAAAATAAACCTGGACCTCCACAATAAAACCAAGATTCTGTGTACTTGTTATCTTCATTTACACAGTGAATTGCCACTTAATTTGTGCAACACTTGGATTATATGAGGTGTAATTTGCCCCACTTTAAGTTTGAGAGGCTACTGGTTTATCGTTTAAGAATGCACTGCCCTGACAGACAAGCCTGAAAGTAAACATTGTATACATGTAGGCTTATACCAAAGTTTTAGGTCACATGATCATGAGAATAGTAAAAAATTAGGGTCTCTTGAGTTATTATGCTCCATGGAAAAGAGTAAAGCTGGATTTATACTCGAAATGCAAGATTTAAACTCGAAATGCAAGGATTTTTTCAACTCACTGTGAGTGGTTTAGCATTGTATCTTGTATCTGTCTACGGTTGAGCTTGTGGAAAAATCCCTGAATGGCAAATTCCTATAAAATCTCAATACTGACACTGCTGATAAAGTGTGAAAGAGAACAATCATATTAAAATTGTCATAAGTCAACACATTATTAGACATTTGGGTTTATTTTCTTTGTGTTTTTGTTTTTGAACCACTGTAACTTTATTCAAAGAGTCTGTTTTAATGTCTCCTTGAATATTTATAAGCTGGCATTATTGTTTTGAATACTGGTATCCATAATCTGATGTCATTAAAATTTAATATTCATGAGGTAAAATCATGTGTAATTTGAATATTAATGAGGTGATGTCGTAGCTTGAATATGCATAAATTGAAGAAAAAAAAATCATTAAATATTCAACATTTGGCGTCATAAAAAGTTTTAGTATTCATATGTAATGTTATTGCTAGCTCGAATATTCGTGAGCTGACAACTTGAACATTCATGAGCCGATGTCACAGGTAGCTTGAATATTCATGAGTAAACATCCTTACAGCTTGAATCAAGGTCATGAATTATAGAATACCTTAAATATTTATAAGCTTGCGTATATTTGTATCTTGATTATTCATGAACTGATGCAATTACAGCTTGCGTATTCACTTTCTAACGTCATGTGTAATTTGAATATTGATGTTACGACGTCATTTGTAACTCACTCTGAAAAGGTGTTTGAAAGATAATATGGGTTTTCCTATTAATTTTCTGTGTTATGTGCAATTTGAGTAATGAATGTGGGACCGAAGCCAACATTTTCCGGGTAAAATTTGAAGGAAAAAAAAGTTATGCCATTTGTCTTCACGATTTAATATTGGCAAGTATAATTAACATCGAACTTTAAACAAAATTACAAAGAACAAGAAATTGTAACCACGTATTTTGATGTGATGTAATTTTTTGTCCAAATTATAAAAATTGGAAGAAAAATAATGGGTAAATTATTGAACATTTTTTCAAGACTTGTATATTATATATATATATATATTTTTAATCGGTTAATTATTGGTTCGAGATCACTGGTTGAACCCCTTTGATCTCTCCTACCACTCACCGAAATACCCCGAACTCGCCAATTATCCTTTTCACCAGTCCCGACTCCAAGTGCAC
>JAUMTS010444377.1:0-13586 GCA_032273385.1 Ophiopholis aculeata | reverse complement strand
GGTGGTAGGCTGTGAATATTTTTAAAACGGGTGTGGATTTTGAGTGAGCACAAGTTTACTTCATTGAACACTGGAAGAAGCACAAATTTACTTCATTGAACACTGGAAGAAGCACAAACTGTCATTCAAGAAGGTTTGGTCTGTTCATACTAGCAATTGCATTGCGTTGCCCCACCGCACTCTCTGTGGAGTCACTGCATTCCAGTGCCCCATGAAAGTTGAATATTTAAACTCAAAATGCAATGATTGCATGGTTTTGTGGTGGAAGGTACTCGGCATGGCAACACAGTACAATGCTAGTGTGAATGGGCCCGCATAATTATTTTATTTATTCAATGTATTTACAATATCTTCTCATTTTTAATTATTCAACATTGTCTGTCATCCATTTTATTTTCATACAGGTCAAGGTCAACATCGGGGAGCATAAGGACAAGCTGCTGGTTTCTGCAAACCCCAGTGAATCTGCAGTGGACATCGTGAACTGTTTGGGACACTACGTTGAGTATGTTATCTCCGATCCTGAACCGCCTGCACCTCGTCCAGTTACTGTTAACGCTTTCGCATTGATGACAGCAGCACAGCGCCAAACCAAATGTATCCCCCCACTATATCCAGAGCTGAAACCTAACAAAAGAATACAGTTGAAAAATGATATTCTGAAGTGGTGCCAACGGAATGAGCTGGGATGGACGGCAGATGGACTGGATCAAGGACATCACTTTGTGCGCAGTCTCTCTGATGTTCTCTGGCAGGTTGATGGACACCGAGGTACTCTTCGTAATCGTGGCTGTGGTATCCCCATCATGTTCGATGAATTTGTAAATTACAACATACCAGAAAAGGCAAAACACCGCAAGAGAGCTCATGGCAATCTGGATAAGCAGAAAGTAGAGGAGTTATCTCAACTGGTGTTTGACGTATGTGGCAAGGCGTACATGAAGAAACTTACATGGAGAGCAGTGAGGGAAAGTCTTCTGCGCATGGCTGATAACTTTAGCAAGTATTCATCGTACTTAGAGAGGCAAATTGATGCAACAAACGAAGTACATTCCAGGAAGAGCGCAAGAACAGATGTGGACGAATGGGAAATTTACCCTGCAAAAGTCGTGATCACACCAACAAAAGCAGCCCGCTACAAGACCTTGCACAATGCAATTCTGCACACTGAGCCGTACACCCCCATACTGCTGAATGAATATGCTCCAACTGACAGACGACGCAGAATGGTATATTTGAATGAGTTGGTGTTTCCTAGCAAGACAGTGCGGTACTCCTATACAGGAGGTTCTTCTCATCTGCATTTCCTTTGGACAGTCACCCCTAGCGATTCTGAGACGCAGCGTCAACAACGCAATGATGAAAACAAGGAAAGCATAAAGAAGGAGCTCCCGAAGTTTCATACCCGTGCTATGAGGCGTGACTTCATTTCAAGCTTTGGAAGGACAACAGGGACGAAGGTTGGGGTCTTAAGGGAAGCGTATCGTCGTTTGATAGGAGATGCGTCAGCAGCCAGCTATTCTTCTGAAGCAGAAGTAGATGACAGGATTCGGGAGATGATTGATCAAGAAAATCCAGATTTGATATGGGACCTCAGGCTGATGAACACAGGACGACCAGAAGAGTATCATGATTTTCTGAAGAAATGTCAAGACTTTGTCACTAGCAAGCTGGAGACGGCTGTTGACGACAGGAGGCATGATCCCGTGGATGAGGAGGGGCAGGCTGTCACACATTTAGCAATGGCGATTAGTGCAAGGGATTTACATGAACAGGTTAAGGCACAGTGTGAAGAAGGTGTGAAGATTCCATCAGTCCAGTGGCTTCGCTTACAATTTTGGCCAAGCAGAACATCAGCTGCAGCTCGCAAGAACACAGGAAGAGTTAAGGTGAAGATGATGGTATCCGCAAGACAGTTTAGGAAGAGCCATGTAGATGCCTACTATGCGTCGGCCATATTCAGATATGTGAAAGAATTTGCCGTCAAATTCAGGGACACCACCTCCTTCATATGTCAAGACGACAAGCACACCGTTAAAGTTGGCGAGCCAGGCTTCCCCGTATCGGCTGTCAGAAGGGGTAAAAGAGACATTGTTGGACTTCATCAGTCAATGGAAGTAGGTGATCACGATTTCACGAAGTTTTCTTTATCGCCTTCAGTCAGTTTTGATGCCAATATACCAGAGGAGGTGGATGGGAGTTTTTACACAGGGCAAGTACATGTAGGTTTAAAGGAGAATTGTTTGAGGCTTCTTCAGCTGCACTAAATGCATGTGAGTTAAACAAGTCATTGAAGGAGGAAGGCAAGACCAATCCAGTTGAATGTCACTATTATGACGGTGGCCCGGACCACAACCTTCGTTATCCAAGGACCCAGCTAGTACAATTGGCATATTTTCTTGAGAGAGACCTCGACCAACTGATATTGGTGCAGACTCCACCCAACCACAGTTGGAAAAACCCAGCCGAAAGAGTCATGTCAAATTTAAACCTAGGGCTGCAAGGTGTTGGTGTTGTCCGAGAGAAGATGCCTACGTAGAGGACAATATTAAGTCGGCAAACAACATGAAAACCATCAGGGAATTGGCCAAGAAGGAGCCGAGAATCAAAGAAGAAGTTAAAGATTCAATCCAGCAACCAAAGATCTTTCTTGGAAACGTCTTCTCCAGACTCCAGCTCAAAGGACAAAACTTTAAAGTGTTTACTGCAGCGTCTAGCGATGACATGATTGGGCTTGTGAAAAACGTGAAGAAGATCGATGAGGATTTTGATTGCACTATTCTTCTGGATTGTTCAAAACCTTGCAAACTAACTAAAAAGGTGAAAGACTTTATGGCCAAACATTGTGTCAGCGGGCATTATCAACTGAGCCTGAAAAAATGTGGATCAGAAGAGTGTGAGTGTGGGCCACCTAGAACATCCCCAGACATCTTTGCAGAGCTTCATCACCTGCCGTTCCCCATTCCACAGCAAGGGAAATACCAACACTTTGAGGTAAGGACAAGTTTAACAAATTCCAAATTATTGCAAACATAGCCTATCACAAATTTAAATAAGGACTGTCATTCATGTGTGAGAAGGGAGATTTAATATAGTTTGCACATTGCGGATATTCAGTGATGAGTAACTACCATGGTTAATCACAACACAGTTAATTGTTGACATGTCCTTTTGATGTGATAGGTTATATTTGTTGTAATTTTTAAATCAACATTTTGCTGAAATGCTTCTTGTTTTTATATACAGCAATATTAAGTGTTCACATGCTATAAAATCCTACACATAAATGTTCTGTGTATATATGCTCAGCTAGGTTTGAAGTCCCCCTCAACCTTCTTTAATAGTTAACAAAATTAAGATTTTATTTGTGTATATCCACAAATTGTTTCTGTAGCCTACAATCTTTGCCATAAAGCTGGGACATTTGACACTCCCTGCTCCCCTAGGTAACAGCAGTACAACTTTGAAAGGTGGGGTGAGAGTGAGTTGAATATTCAACGAGAGCGTAATTTAAGTTAGTGTCCCAACCTTTTTGTCCAAGATTGTAGATTGAAAACTTAAACATCTTTACATTACAAATACTTTATGCTAAATACCAATATTAATATTATATATTTCAGGACCTGTATGGTAAAGAAGGCAACAAGGAAGAGAGGCACGTTCCTAGTAAGCTACAAAGAGCAGCACAGAAGCATAGGATGCCATTTTCCCCGTCATCAAATAAAGCCAGCAATGTGAAAGTGACTGTGCAGGTATGTAGGCGTACTATTCTTTAAATTCTGCTTGTTACTAAACATGACAGGTAAATGTTACTCCTGCCTATATGTTACATGAATGTATATAGGATTGCACTACTTGAAGCCGAGTAATCATAAGATTAAATTTGTATTCTACAGATTCAGAGTTGACAAATGGAAAGTGAATGTAGCTGGGGAAATATGAGAGCAAGGGTGTATTGTAGAATGTGCTGCTTTATTCTTATTAAAAAATGCATTTTCTCCAATTCTTTTCCAATTTGGTATCATAATAGTTACCACGACTACCCAAGCATTGGCAATTTACTCTGTTATCTTCTTGTGGTGGTTCTTGGGTTTTAATAGAGAAAAAGGAAACAGCATCATGCTCATTAAATATGTTGACGGTAAATTTGCCAATGTATTTATTTTATGCTCCAATGCTTAAATAGTTTCAGACCCTATGTTAGTTTATTAGGGGCAAGGCTTTGTGTGGTCCAGTTTAACATTGCATGTCAAAACTACTATCAAAGTTCATCAGGCAGTTGCACAAGACCCTTTCAGCCAACAAAAACTTTTAAAAAGCAATTAAAACACAGGGTTAGTATCAAAGCAAAGCTTAAATAAGCTTAAACATGAACAAGTTTTTAAATGTATCCATACGTCTTTACTATTTTTCTGCAGTGTGAAGAATGCCTCAAGTGGAGGGTATGCTATGCAGCTCGAGTTCTCAAGGGGAACCAGAGGCAACAACTAGAACGTGAATTGGACACACTGTCATACTCCTGTGGTGCTTGCTTTCAAGATATAGATACAGATGGTGATGATGATTCTATCTTCCATTATGTGTATGTGAATGACAAGCTGACTTGCGACATGCCAATTGAGGCAGCTTACTTCGTGACATTCAGTGACCCACTGTGTTTTTATTGCGGCTCTGAACACAACTTGGAAGAAAATGACAATCAAGATCCACTATGTGACATGTGCAAAGCCAGTGGCAAACAGCCTCACAAAAAGAACACAAGGGCATTTGTCCCTCGTTAGACTGAACTATGGATTTGGTGAATGAAAGGTCATACCAGCAATAGCTATCAGAAAATATCTGACAATGTTTCGTGATATTTTTAAACATGCAAAAACTATCAACGATTCTAATTTTCATTGTTTTTTTCCAAGAGGAATCATTTTTAGAACCAAATAACTTTTTTTTTCAATTTTGTACACCTTTATTTTCAAATAGCTATAATCGAGTATGGCCTTTTCTTGAAACTCTCATCAATAGAGACAACTATTTCTAAACTTGACAATGATAACACTTTTTAGTATAAATGTGCAGAAAGTATGCACTCTTCAGAGCAACAGTGCATTCATTTAATGTGTTTATTCAAAACTTGAGCCTCCACTGAAAAGGTGTATCTACTGAAGGTAGAAATTTGCATATTTTGTGTGGATGTAACAAATCTCAATCAGCTTGAACTCTTGATTCAAAACTATGAAAAAGAACTGGTTGGAATATATATTGCAGTGTTTAACAGAATGTTTAAATTGTGTGATTCAAGAAACACTAAATTACAAACAATATGTATGTGTCAACTCTGCCTGGATAAAGGAACAAGTGGTTGGAGTAATGTGGGGTGGTTAGAATAATGGGAGGGATTAACATTTGTTTAAAATAGACTTGATCAATTTTGAAAAGCCATTTAATCTGTGAAAAGCAATGCATGTATCATGGATAAAAACAAACAGATGATATTTTTGAAATGATATGGTTGGGGATGGGCATTGGAAAGGGTAAAATATAAAATATAAAATAGACTTGAACAATTGGTAAAATTTAACATTTAATATTATCTGTGAAAAGCAATGATGTATCTTGGATAAAAACAAACAGGTGATAAAAATGATGATAAAATAGATGGGCAATGATAAATGAGTTTAAAGGATGTATGGAGGGTAAACAATATCAAATTTAAGAAATATCAAATACAGATACATTGTAAAAACTTTGGCTGTTCTGCTGTTCATCTGCAAGATAAAAGGAAATATGGTAGTATTAAAGGATGCAAAATATAAATTATATAAGTTTTGATTGTCTACTTTTATTGTTTTATCACTTTAGAAATCTCTCCCACTTCCCAGATATGTGATGTCAAAAGACGCTAAAAGTGACGTTGTGTGCTGCAATCGCGCAGCTTTAACACTTGTTTAATACTTGTTCAAGTTCTGCACTGTGACATAGTTTTGATTTCTATTCATTGCATCTAGCCTATATAAAAGTTGAAGTCATTTATAAGTCAAGTTTTGATTTAAAACAACACCAACAACCAAAAACAAACAAACTGGCGGCCATCTTGAAAAAATAGCCCGGCCAGTTATTTTGGATAAATGGGTCAGTCGGCCATTTTGAAAAAAAAAAAAAGGAAAAAAAAGGGCCTCCTCCTTCCTTTTTTCAAAAGAGCAGGACGCTAAACATGTTTTTTTTTTATTTTGCCTAATAGTCTACATTTTATTGGAACACTTGGTACTTCTCATTCTTATCTGTGATGTAATTATATTTCAAACATCTTTGTTACTCTGACTTAACCAGGTACCCTCCCACTGAAGAAAAGGAGAAACTTGCCAAAGAGATAGTAAACACATGGCCTTCTACTAGAGATAAGAGCAGTGGAATGCAGGGTTATGTGAGTATCAAGCTAATTAAATACCACAAAGTTGCAAGTACGTACATTCTGGTTAGATCATTCAGTGTCTAAACTTGAAACAAGAGATGGGAAGCATATACCTGTGTAATTCATCGCTGTGAGCATAATGTCCAGTTTTGGTATTCATTTCTTAGGTCTATAGACACTGTTCTCCCATGCTGTTCAAAACTGACTATATGAGGTCTTCAATTGTTATCCCTGCATCTAACTCACAAGTTTAATCCCTGGTTTAATACAGTAAAGGGCAGGACAGAATGAATTTGAACTCTGGGCACCATGCACCAGAATCAAGTGAGCAGTATGGCACAGTGGTTATTTGAATTAAAACAAACGTTCCATGCTGTTCTTTTTTTACCTTACTATGATCAAATAACAGCTTCAAATAATCATTTATTAGAATACTTATGGCACACAAACCTAACATTAATGTTATTTATTAATGCTGTAATTTGTATTTCTCAAATCTTATAGCAGTTTCAAAATCGAATGCAAAATGCAGGGTTCCCCCCCCTTCTTTTTTTTTAAGCCTAATTTCAAATTATTTTCAATAGGTCTGGGTCAATGGCAATGGTTCACAATTACACCACGTGTCGTGGTTACTTTTATACTCAAATATTTGTGAATGACAATCTGGAGTATCAACATTTTAAATTTTCATCCAAAAAATGTCAGAATGTTATGACGAACGTGCGTGCCAGCTTTGAGACATACCCCTTTTTTAGCCTTTATCACATTTATTTGTTTTAAATTTAAATACAGGAAGTGTTCTATTGTGATGGAGAGGGGTTCATTCAAACTCGTCTTAAAAACGCCAGATCATCACAGCCTCAGGAGAAGAGAATGAGGAAGAAACCCAAGAAGACAAGTGTAGAAGAAGAAGAGGAAACAGGTATAGATGATATATTGGAAGACACTGATGCAATGGAAATGGTAAGCCCTTTTTAGCAACAGGATCAATGCCGGGGTGAATATTCTTTCAAAAAGCCACTTTATTAATTTTAATTTTGATAATTTTCCACTTTGGTATTAAAAGATTTTGGTCATAATGGTGTAGGATTGGGGAAGATTTTGATCTGAGCACAAAAGCAATGGGAAAGAACATTAATTTTCTGCAAGAATATTCACCCTGGGCAATGGAAATCTTGACTCAGTTACTCAAGATGGAACTGCAGAAAAGCTAGTATTTTTACCAGGCTTATGCTGACCCTAACTACATGGAAATTGATCAAATCATGTAACCAGTCATTATAATTTTGTATGGTTATTCTAATTCCCCTAAATTTATAAACCCCACGTGATCCATCAAAACTGTAAGAATTAAGTTTTTATTATGCTTTAGGCAAGACTGCAATTTATTACCGTGCCGGTAGCGGTGACTACTTAGTGACACCGCTAGAGCCTAATGTTGAAAAACTGACTGTAATATTCTAAAGACCGTCTATTTGTGGCCATGCGGAGATTAATTAAATCACTGCAAGTTACTGCATTTATAAATTCCTCAACGCTCTTCTTCTAGCAGTGACACTAGTGATCACCGCTACTGCCATGATAATAAATTGCAGTCCTGCTTTACTTCCATGTAATTCTAAAGATTATAAGTGCTTTTCTCCCTGCCTATAGTTATTAGTCCGTCTAGAAGGACCCTCACCGATTGCGAAGCACGAGGCGCCCTTGTGCTCAGACTTTGCCTCTGTCAGTGGTCCTTCTAGATGAAGCAGGGATATCGCAGAGGAATTTTGCACGAATTCATGAATAGTCATGAAACGGGTATTAATTAGTTTGTGTTTTATTTAATTCCAGATCAATGTTGAATTTTCACTGATGTTTCCTGAGGAGTCTGGGAATTTTCTGAAAAAATGGGGGACTACCTTCAGGGAGAACATTATCACCACTGCCAAGAAGGATTATACTGCAATACAACAGGTCATAATAGATCATGAAAATTCTGACAGTAAGTTGCCATTTTTGTCATCTGAAAGAAAGACATAGGGATTATTTTGGTAGTGTGTGTAGCATCAAATGGTCCTTGGGTAGGAGCAAACATGTGACCTATGTGAGTGGGGTCAAAGGTCATCTAGGGGTCAAGTCATCCCTGTGACCTTCTTTCAGACGACACTAGCGTTCTGGGGACCGCAAAGTACTTTTTACATTAATTATTAAAACTGCTAAACTGGTACACTGATGTGATCTAACATCATGAAAAATGCATCCAGGTTAGGAATCTTGTGTCACTAAAATGAACACAGCTCTACAGAAATTGTCATACAATTATATGTTAATTTAATTGTTGACAACCAAAACATCAATTTTTACAGGCTAGTTCCATATACATTACAATAACAAGAGAGACGTGTTGTTGATTTAAAGGGGTTTCTTCCAGATATAAGCATGTGTATGTTTCACTTTTATGAGACTACTTTGTGACCCTGCTTGTCCAACACCTCTCTCACTCAATTTAAGTAAGTATAAGTGACTAATTTGTAAAGATGCAAAGGAAACTGTTCTTCAAAGATTCTTTGAACAGACTTAAAGTTGCATCTTCAGGTGATTTTCAAACACTGCATGAATTTGCCAAAACAGAGCTGGTGAAACAGCAGAAATATGCAATCCCTAGTCCAGCCACCTTTCAGAACAGACACATCAGAGTGCACATGTATTCAGACTCAATCTTTTCCAATGATGCTGATCCTGGGCTGACTCCTGTAGAAATACATGGTGATGGCAATTGTCTTTATAGATCGGCTTCATTTCTGATGTTTGGGTTTGAAGAACATCATGTTGAAATGCGGGCAAGGTGTGTTGTTGATTTGGCCATCAATATTGACTATTACCTCAACAGACAAAATCTTCCTCTGCCAAGTGAAGGAGATAGAGTATATGCATATATTCTTGGCACCCAAAGTTCAAGGTATTTCCATGCTGATTTTCATGATGCTGCAATACAACGTAATATTCTTGAAAGAGAGATTTTGGAGGCAAGCAAATTGTATAGCTATTCCAGTGTTTTTCACTTTTTTGCTCTTAGTTCAGTTTTGGGTCACCAAATGATGTCCATCTATCCAGACGTAATGGCTCCTGAAACTGTAAGAAGAGACTTGATGACACTTATAAAGCCTAGGATTGAGAAATCCCAACATGTACTGTCAATAATGTGGACACGCTGCTCTGAGAGTAGCATTTCATGAGCATGGGAACCAAATCATTTTGTGGCATGTGTGGTTGCCAAAACAACAACATCTGAGACAAGAATGAAGCGCAAAAGCTCTCAATTGCTGCCTGAAACAAGGAAAAAAATCAGGGCATTTTCTTTTCGTCCCAGCAAACCAGAAGTTATCACCTTAAGACTCTGATGATGACATTGATGCCACTGACACAGCAACTACTGCAAACAATGTCACAATAGCTTCCACAACAGCTTCCGGTACAATCATAGCCAACGCAAATGCTGGATTGACAAGTGAATCTGTGACAACACATGCAGCAGCTTTCACAGCAGGGTTGACCACAACTGAGAGCAATGCTATGTCAACAGAGACAGCAACTTCTGCAAACAAAGTCACAGCAACTTCTGCAAACAAAGTCACAACAGCTTCTGGTACAATCGTAGCCGAGGCATGTATGACATGTTCAGATGGATCATGGATCAGTTTGGCGAGGTGTCCAAGATAAGGTATAAGGAAAAAGTTCTGAGTGTTAAAAGACTCTTAAGTCAAAGCGTAGATGATAGAAATGTCTTTCTCAAGGAAGCAAACATCACGGCAGCACTGAATCATCAGAATGTGATGGAATTGAAGGGAGTATGTCCTGAACGCTGTGCAATAATAATGGAGTTAATGTTGTTTGATTTTACAATATTTGGGGGCCAAGAAACTTTTTTTTTGTGTCAAACTTGGCAGATTTCCTGCAGTATGTCCACAGAATAGACATGGTAAAGACCTTTGATTTCATGCAGAACATTAGTGTCCAAGTAGCTTCTGGGTTGCAATACCTTCATAAAAAAGGAATAGCACACAGAGACCTGAAACCAAGTAACGTGTTAGTAAGCAATCAGCACTATGCAACCAGCGCTATGGAGCTTCGTGAGTACTTTGAGAAAGACCCAATAGAGGCAAAACTAACAGACTTTGGGGAGTCTCGATCTTATATGTATCATACAAATACACAAATACAGACACGAACCCATAATTTTGGTAGAGGTACAATACCCTTCATGGCACCTGAAGTTCAGGAAGATTCGCATATCCTGCCTGGCGGAGCAACAGTTCAGGATCTGTGCACAGCTGACCTATGGTCATTGGGCCAGACTCTGTTTTGTATAATGAACCCATCACTCAAATACCCACGTGAAATCAACTACAGGGAAGCTTCCAAGAATCAAGTCCATGGTAAGATCCGGAATGGAATGCAAGTTCTCATTGACATTGTCAGTAAAGAAAGTCCAATTGCAGCTTCAAAATACATGGGCATGCAGTCCACTTCATGGCTGCATATACACGAGGTGTATGAAGCCACCACTAAATCTGACCCATCAGAAAGACTATCATTGGATGATGTCATCAAAAAACTACAAGTATCCACAGAGCCATCAGTTCTTGAAGCACAATCCATGCATTGCTCTCAAGCTAATGCTCTTGTTAATGCTGATGCAAGAGCAGCAGAGAAGGTAGATACATCACAGCCATTTCAATACTCGGTTCCTGCCAATGATGGCACCAACGCTTGTGCCTTTCTTTCATGTATGATATGTGACTTCTTGTTGTCAACACCAGGTGGTAATGCACTTCAAATTGCTATTCAGTCAGCAACAGTTATTCACACTGGGCCCCTTAGTTTCAACATGCTTCGGGATGCAAGTTGTCCTTACTGTGTAGATATGGCCAAAGACATTTTGGAACAGAATAGTATTATCAAGAAATGCAGTATAGTGCAATCAGATGGTCATCAAGTCTTCAGCCCATCTGGAAGACAGTGGTTAGTGCAAGCCATTTTAGGGCTGAAAGACCAAACTGCTTTGTATACATGTCCACCTTACGTATATGTAAATATCTTCGGTTGAACGACCGGGTATGAATTAGAAGATATTTATTTTCTTCACAGTCTTCGGTTTTCATTGTACGCTTTGTTGCGTGTTACGCAACGAATTATAGGTGTGTTCGCGGGTTTTGTACTGGGGTGTTTCTGGTCACTTCAGGCCAGTCCGTTATAGTAGACACACGTATTTTTTGTTCGAACAGCTTTATTATACGATTTCAGTGCTTATTTCCTATTAATTTAGCTGTATCTACTGCTCAGCGATAATGGAACAGCGCAATCAGGTTCAATCAGATCAACCAAAATCAGCAGCTACAGCTACGAAGGCAATTATAAAGGATTTGTTTCAAGATTTTAACGCAATTGTTGATCAGAAATTGGCCAATGTGAAAACCCAATTTTTTTAATCTCAAGACAAGACGACTAACGTTCTACAAGAGAAGATTAAAGACACGCAGCAAACCAAGTGGAAAAGGGTTTGAAATCAAAAGCAGTCTGAGCATAATCTGCAAGTGCCAGATAAGTGTTAAATTTGGTTTTTAAATATTTTTTTTGTGTTGTTATGTTTTGTTGATCGCTTGTCCTTCTTTAACCTCAGAGTGTTACATTTGGGTCAGATGTCGGCAATAGTTATGCCGAATACACTGGCTCTAATCGCTTGGTTTCTTGTATGAAAGTTAAGTTAGAGAAGAATTACCATGCATGCTGCGAACGGAATTTATTATATCATAGACACTCACCCAATTACAGCAGCTCTTGGAGGAGATGGGAGTGGTATTGTAGTCACATTTCAGACAGCTATGGATACTGCCATGTGGGTGTGGAAGAGACTTTTCATATCCGGTGTACAACCTAATGTCTTGCAGTCAATGAGTGTTTTGGAGAGAGTTGCAAGGTAAGGCATAATCTTCTGTATTTTGAAGTTGTACCGTTATCATGACATAAGGGTCAGTCCGTGCCAACTTAAAAAACTGGGGGCACCATACATCATTGATTTTTTTTCTAATTTAATATGTGGGTAGATATCCATGAGAAATGAAAAACCTGCAAATTTAAAATACTAACTCTGTTTCGTTTTCGCTTAGCGGCAATTTGAAGATTAAGGGGGGTTACCGCCGAAACCGTGTCGCATCACGAACTGGCCTCTTTAGGAGGCCATATTTCCTTAACTAGACCCCCCATGACAACCAAAATTTATATCTAGGGATTTTGGATGCTGTAGAATCCAAATCTGGAAGAATCAAGTCCATAGTTCTTTCATTTAAAAGATAATGAGGCCTCAACTTGAGATATATATTCAAGTCTGGACTGTACTTTGGTGGGTCAAAGCTCGGAAACTAAAAAGCAATTTTAATGTCCAACTTTTTACAGATAGTAGTCAGCGGCAAGTACCAACCAGACAAACAGGAAAGCCACTGTGATGTTGTTTGGCTGAGCTATACCACCTTAAAAAAATAATTTTTTCTCATAAGTTTCCCTAATATAAAGTATAGCAAATATGGTTGTATGTTTATACAGTGGTTGGTCGCCTATAGGTTTTTCTTAATGGTCATTGGTGGATTACATAGAGAGATACATGGGATTCCTACTAGGCCAAGTTGTTGTAGCTTTAGCACCAAGTTGATACTGTTCATAGTTGATGACTAGGGACCAATATTGATACAACATATCAGGAGTAGAAGTTGGTGACCCCTGGGAGACATTGACTTTCGGGGGTCAACTTATAAGAAAAAATGATTTTGTCAATAATTTAGGAGGTACTTTTACTTTTTAATACATGCAGGTGAAGTGAAACTGGAGCTTGATAAGCTGTGTTAAAGCTGTTTGTGAAAGTGACGGTACAGAAATCGATGACGATGATGTACTACTGTTGATGATAGGGGAAGTACTGATGTTGTTGATGGAGAGAGAAGAATAGAGCAAGCCAGGACTAATTAATGGCGACAAGTTCAAGTAAGCTTAAGCACATGTTATTACTTGGAGAATTGTTTGTTCATTGGCCGCCATTGATTGCCGTTTTGGGTGAGTTTTCTCTGTGAATGCTTAATTTGAGGATTGTTTTCAATTACCTTTTCTACATTACAAAACAACAACCAGGAACAATTTTCTCAAAATA
>JAUMTS010444376.1:0-20966 GCA_032273385.1 Ophiopholis aculeata | reverse complement strand
GTTAATTATCAACAATTTTTTGAAGTGTAGCAAATAGTTTACATAAAACGTAGACTTCTATATTTTGAATAACACATTTTGAAAAGTGAGAAGTGCATCCGAATTTATATATCAATTAGCTTTCAATTTGTATTTCTTCCAACAGCTTAGAAAGTTGACCCTTTGGCGTCTTAAGTAGTTTTCATTCATTTCTTGTATTATTATAAATCAAAGCCTGCTTAAATCCTCTTTTCTATTATCATTTTTAAATCTAACTTTCAAATTTAGAAAAAAAAGTACAATAACCTGTTTCCACGATCACCAAAAATGTACAAGCTGCCGTGCTATTAATAGCCTGCTTAAATCCTCTTTTCTATTATCATTTTTAAATCTAACTTTCAAATTTAGAAAAAAAAAGTACAATAACCTGTTTCCACGATCACCAAAAATGTACAAGCTGCCGTGCTATTAAAAACATCAGTATAGATATATGTCACATTGGTTTCGCCTACAAGAAATGTTGATCCAGGTGCATGCGATCTGGCGGTTGTTATTCTTGAAGCATCAGTTGCATTTGTTTCTGTCCAGGTCACAGCAGTACCAGGTCACGTGTTCCTAGTTCAGTAGATGTTTCAATACCATCTGGACATCCTGATACAACAGGTGGATCCGTATCTGAAATATTTGCGTATATATTTCTATATCAGTTTAATAGTTGTTCGTTATGGGCGATTGCAGATAATTAAACAACAGGACTCTTTCTATTCTAACATTTCCCTTAGACAACTTTTAAAAGATGTTATTGAAATTCCATGACATTGTGATTCTTTCAATACAGTATCTGGTCTACATTTTGAAGCGGATAGTGTTTATTATAAAGGTTGGCCCCAATAAGTAAAGGAAACCCTACCTGGAATTACACTCGCCGTCCATGATAGACTAAATCCGGTGGATCCGTGGCTTCGATCGGTGGTAAAATGAAACCACATCATTCCTGTTTCCAATTGAAAATCGCTAGGACGAGTTGGTCCGGAAAAGCTACCCAGTTGATTTGATCCAGAAGTAGAGCCAAAACCATATCGTAAATGATCGCAGCAAAATTCTGTGCTGAAACCATTAAAGTGAATGTGAATGCTGTCAGCTCCTGGCACAGATATCGTGTATGTACATGATAAATCATCTGAATATGAATAAGGGTAGCTTGGACTTGTTATTGTTCCGGTGGCGCTGGTATATGTTTGTCCGCAACTTTGACCTGCTAGAATAAAAAGGAAGATCGTGAACTATGAAAAACACGACTTAATACAATGTTAAATAAGCTAAACAGTCTTGTTTCTCCCAATACAAGTATATCGTTGCAACAACAACAACAACAACAACAACAACAAAAGGTAGAACTTGTATATATGGGCTGTGCCAACCAACTAAGTATATTTTGATGTGAATGCCGGCAGCTCCTGGCACAGAGATGATGTATGTACATGATAAACCATGCGAATAGATAGCGGGATAGTTAGGACTTGTCAGAGTTCCAGTAGTATTATGTTTGATTCAACTTTGAACTTCCATACAAGTATATCGTTGCAATAAGTTAACATGAAAAAAAAAGAAGCCGTGACTCTTTTATGGTGGGCTGTGTCGACCAACTTAGTATATGTAGTATAATGATAGTTTTAACAAAAAATTGGTAGTGGCTATACGCACGACCGTTGTGCATGCCATTTACCCGTGGGCTATTTACACGACGAAAACGCCATACCACAAGCTGTACGTAACTCCTGAGGCCTTGATCTTTAGAGCGTAGTGTGCAGACGCCATTTTGGTTTTGGTTTGAGGTAGACGGCGAGCCTTTCGCTTGCACAAAATAGTTTTGAAGACTTCAAGGCTGTGAAGTTTGTGTTGGCAGACAGCAAATCAACCGTTTAAAAGGCCCAACTTTTGAAAAATTGCGCGGCACATACCTACCATTCTTTTTATCGAGGCCCTTCCCACCCGGGATTCTGTGCACGCCCGCTTGTGCTTTGATGTCCCTGGCCTGGTCACCCGGCTGGTGGAACAGGACTTCGATGGCCGTGTGTATAGTCGAGCTGAAGTTAATGACCCGGCCACCCGGGTTAATGACACGACTATAATTGCTCATACAGGCTCTGCTTAAGACGTTCGTCGTGTGTGTAGCCGAATCGGGAGTTGTGCACGATGACCGGTCGTATCTATGGTCAAATAGAAGTTATTCACACGACGAATGTTCACACGGGCTTTATTTAAGATTGTCTAGTTACAGCTTGTGGTACTGTCGTGTAAATAGCCATTCGAAAAAAAACAAACCGTACACGACGGTCGTTCGTATAGCCTTTGCCTAAGTATTCATAGGTTAAATTGATTTATCCTTTAATCTTGTATGATAGTATTCTCATATATTTTAATTTATGTATGGCAGGTTGAGTATAACTGAAGTACTTTTTTTACTCTACATGTATTTAGATTGTTACATTGTCCACTGTTTCTCGTTCCTTATTGTTTTGTAATTTGTTGATAAATGTATTTTAGTCAGATAAAATGTTTATTAAGCTCTCAGCCTTCCGTTTCACATCCCTTCCACAAATATGTATTTTCTGATGGAAAAAAATTATGATATGCTATGATACTCTTAAAATAATCCACATGTATTCACATACAAAGCAAGTTGTCGCTAATCAATAGATCCAAATTATTTCAAAAACTTCCTGGAAAGTGAGGTTTTTTTAAGGGTCTATACTTACCTCGCGTGAACGCTGATTAAATGTCTTGTTCCCGTAATATTCCTTGTTCGTGTTCAGTCGTGTTCACAACCCTCTACCTAATCACCTGACTCCGCGGGCAATTTTGAAACAGGTCAACTACTCACATGTATGCATGGTCTTTTGATTTAATCAAACAAATTTATTGGTTTTCTTTAATTATAGCCGCAGCTCTAATCAAAGCATTTACTGTAATGGGCCACTTAAAACCCCCTATTTTGACGCCGTAACCGAAATACTGATGACCATCCTCAGTTAATGATCCACATTTCGATCGCACATGACACATCGAGCACTTAGGTTTCAGAACTGTATTTTTTAACGCATATTAAAAGACCGTTTTGAAAGTGACCGTGTTTTGGTTTACTTAGCGCTGCACTAACCAGCATTAAACGCCATCGTTTTCCCAACTTGCTAAGAATTGTCAGTAAGAGTAATGTATAATATACATTTATATGTAATATTATTAGCATATCTAAATTGGGGAAGTTTGTTTTACTGGTGTGACGTTGTCAACTAAGCTCACAGGTCGGATTGAAAAAAAAACAGGCTGTGCGATGCGGAAATAAAGTTTAAATACATTTTCTTTAATAGATCATTCCCACATTTTTAAGCTTGTTTTCTTTATAGAAATAACTAGACACCCCACGGGCATTTTGGTTAATGTAAGCTATAACAATAACGTGTTTGTATATTTACTGCTTATCCATATAGTTATTGGTACACAATAATGTATATATCAAATCGATGTATTACTATGCTTATAATATGCTTTTAACCACAATGTTTCTTTGAGATACATTTTTATTTTATTGCGTATGCACAGTTTAGTGTACACATTAATACAGCCTGATTAAATTGATGTATTGCAATCCTTTTAACAACAATGTGTCTTTGTAGATGTATGTTTATTCATTGCTTATGCATAATTGTTTGTACAAATTAATGTAGCCTGATCATATCGATATGTTCCCTTGCTCTTAAACAGAAGTTTTTGTAGATATATCTGGCAGCAAGATAATCATATCATACTTTTAATAGTTGCTAGTATTCACTTACCCCGACTTCCACTTATAAAGCTTAAACAAATGAACAGCGTAAAGTTAAGGAACTGTAAACTTATTCCACCCATTTTGATTTTAGTATGACCTGCATATCCCATGGACACATTTCCGTAAAAAAGGAAGCTGAACCCTGGATTTGAGTTCCCATATGTTTTTATATACACTACTTTTGTTATTACTCATTCTCAACAATATTCACACAGATACAATTCAGAATACATCCAAAGTGGTAAAATTGTTTCAAATAATGTCACTCATGGATGCTGACATGTTGGGCACGGATGATGTCATCAATACCAAGCCTAACTACACTGTCTTTCAATTAACAAGCACTTGTATAATTGATTATTTACTAGTTAAAGAGAATATGCATTGTCTGAATTAATGTGTGTCTTGTTCTTAAATGTAGGTGCTCGCATATATATATATGTCATTAACTAAGGTGAGGCTGATTTGCAATTCCTTGGTAATCATGATAAAACTCGTCTTTTTTTTAACTAAAAGTGATACATTTATCACAGAAAGTATGGTATCTTATTTTAAATAATTGATCCTTCTTTTAACCAAACAAAAATAAAAAGACGCATGCTAAGAAAATAATGAAGTTATGAATCAAGCTGTAAAGTTCGGTAAGGCTGGAGCCGGTGGGTCAGAAGCTCATAGGATATTACACAAACTTGAAAACAAAAATGGTTATAGTAAAGAACACATTACAAAACTTTCAAAATTTTGCACATGAAACAATTATATGTTATTGCTTCTACTAATGCCAATACATAATTGATATCTTAAGGCTGGCTCACATAGTAGCGGCAAAGACCCCGCGAAAGGCGATGGACGTAAAAATCACAAAATGTTGGCGGCAAAGCAACGGCAAAAGGAAAAAACCAAGATTCGCTGACGGGCGGGAACGACCTTCAGCGACAACACGACGGCAAGGGACGAATGGCTGCGGCAGGGAACGGACGTTGTCTGGGCGGCGAGTGACGATATCTCGACGGAGCCCGGCAACAAGGAACGAGGTCAAACGGCTGGCAGCGGATTGGCTGGCGTCAAGGAACGGTGGCTGACGGTGGGTTGCGGTGACGATCCACTCAGACATACGCTGTGCTAGGTTGGAGAAGAATCTACTAACTTTTACATTTTTACTTTGGATTTTACCGTCTACTTGCTTCCAGTGGCATCGCCCCTGGTCCCGACCAGGGCCCCTAAGCAGGCTCATGGACCCCACATCGTGAGGGTTTACTTTTTCAAAGTCAACATTCCACACCCCACTCCTAACAACAGATTTCCGCCCTGGTTACAGGAGTTCAAGAATGACTTTTACTTCGCTAAAAGAAACTATTTTATTCAACACAACCTTCTATTAATTGTATTACCATTAATAGAATCTTCCATTAGTTGTGTTACCACTTTGTACGTTTTATTAATGAACAGAGCCTTTGGTTTTTTGCTGTTTTATTTACTATTATTCTGTAATGCAGTACAGACAATATCAAACGTAAAAGCGCCATGTTTGTATTTTCTTTCACCCAATTAATGTTTACGACATGTTTTCATTTGAAGGGGTCTAGAATGGGTTGAAGAATTTGCAACAACAATTACGGAAACGATATTTTAGAATAAACCTTCATATAATGTTCTTAATATTTATATGCATCAAATTAGAATTACCTTATCGAAGGGCTGCCAAATTAATTCACAATTACTATGACAACTTGTCCAACATATATCTGAGAAAATACAGGGTGGTTAAAAAAAACCGTATACTATTTTCCTTTAAAATTACATGGTTTCAATTTCTTTTGCAAAACAATGGTCACTTTAGATCATTTAACTACTAAAGAAGGGTAGTTTTAAAATATTTACAACATGAACAGCATTTAAATTAATATAATTTAGTGTACAGGGTGTTCCAAAATAGGCGTTTACTTAATACATATTTTGCCATTGTATCAACAAATTTCACTTCTAACACTTTGTGTATATTTTCTAGACAGGATAAGGGGAATACAATGTTAAATCAGGTTAACTCAATTGACCTAGGCTTGCTTTAGCAAGCGTTTTTATTGAAAAGGTTATTGTAATTTTTTTTTAAAGTAAAAGAAGCCCGAAATAAAACGACACCGTCTTATATTCAATACCTTAGATATAAATAATGTATTGGCATAGGTTGAAGCAACATGTTATTGTTACATGTGCGAAATTTTGAAAGCTTTCTAATGTGTACTTTTACTATGACAAATTGTCTTTCTCAAAAGTGCTAGTTTGTCAAAATTTTGCTTATACTCGTATGAGCCCCTGACCCACCAGTTCCGGCCTTACCGCACTTTACAGATTGATGCATACCTTTGTCTTTTTCTTAGCATGCGTCTTTTTATCCTTTTTGTTTAAAAGAAGGATAAATTATATGAAAAATGATACCATATTGGCTGTGATAAATATATCGCTTTTAGTAAAAAAGACGAGTTTTATCATGATTTCGAAGGAATTTTAAATCGAAACAGAGTAGTTAGGCTCGGTATTGATGACATTATTCGTGCTGAACATGTCAGCATCGATGAGTGACATTATTCGATACAATTTTACCACTTTGGATGCATTCTGAATTTGACCTATGACGATATTGTGGAGATTGAGTAATTCTTAGAGTAGCGCATTGGATTCGTCTCCAGCAGTAAGTTTTGTCCAAGACACAGCTGTAGAAGAATCCAACCAATCACCAATATCGGTGATTATTTCAGATAGAGGGCATTTTAGGATCGTTGGTGCTTTTGGGTCCTCTAAAATGTAATTAATTTAAATCACGCCATCAAACTTTAAAAACATATAGGAACTCAAATCTACAGTTCAGTTTCCCTTTAACGGAAATGTGTGTCTATAGGAAATGAAGGTCAAACCAGAATCGAAATGGGTGGAATACAGTTGCTTAACTTTTCGCTGTTCTTTTGTTTTAGCTTTATATGTAAAGGTTGGGGTAAGTGAAGTGAATACTAGTAAAATATTTCTTTAAATTGTGTGTGCATAACATATGATATGAATATCCGACTGCAATATATATCTACAACGAAACTTATGGTTAAGAGCATGGTGATACATCGATTTACTATGTATACATTGATTTCTACTAATAACTATATGAATAAGCAAGACATATACAAGCATGTTATTTTTATAGCTTATTTTAACCAAAAAGCCTGCGGTGTGTCTAGCTATTTCTTTAAAGAAAACAAGCTAAAATATATAGACATGATCTATTACGGGAAATGTATTTAAACTTTACCAACACACTGTACAGCCCGTGTTTTCCGATCCGACCCGTTAGCTTAGTTAAAACCTCACACTAGTAAAGTAAACTTTCTCAGTTTCAATTTAGATATGCTACTAATTATACATATAAATGTACATTATACATTACTCTTACTCACAATTCTTAGCAAGTTGGAAAAACAATGGGTTTAAATGTTGGTTGGTGCAGCTCAAAGTAAGCCAAAACACGATTACTTTGAATACGCCCTTTTGTGCTTTTTTGTGCTCTGATCCTGGAAGTGACTTTTCGTTTAACTTTCTTGATTAAAATAATATACAGACAGCATATACAATGGTTCATTCTAAAACTTACTAAAGAATACACAATATATTCCCATTAATTTTTGTAGCAAAATCATTAACTCATTCGAGACCCCTTAGGACAAATACATATTTTGGGTATAAAATTACACAATTGTATGTACAGAAGAGTCTATTTAAACAAAACACATAATTGATTTTTAAAAATGATTTGACAAACACAGTCCTAAAACGTGAGTGCTGAGTCTGCGATCGAAATGTAGATCATCAATTGATGAAGGTCATTGGGTATTTCGGTGACAGCGTCGGAAAAGGTGGTATCAAGTGCCCCGGGGTAGTGATTGCTTTGATTAGACATGCGGCTATATTTAAGGGAAACCAAGGAAGGTCTTTGATTAAATAAAAAGAACATGCATGTATACGTGAGTAGTTGACATGTTTCAAAATGGATCACGAAGACAGGTGATTAGATAGAGAAATAATACGGGGACAAGCCCTTTTTTTCAACGCTCACGCGAGGTAAGTGAAGACCCTGTAAAAAACCCTCATTTTCCAGGAAGTTTATGAAATAATTTGGATCTAATGATTAGCGACCACCTGTTCTATATGTGAATACATCCGGATTATTTAAAAAATGTATTATATCATATAATAATTTATTTCCATCAAAATACCAATAATTAAGTCAATAAAAACATCAAAATGCAGAAACATGATAGAGGGAGGAGATGTAAAAGGGATGTGAAACGGAAGGCTGAGAGCTTAACTTACATTTTACCTGACTAAAAAACATTTATCAACAAATTAAAAATAAATAAGGAGCGAAAAATAGTAGACACTGTTATAAATCTAAAAGCATGTAGAGTAAGAAAGCACTAAAGATATACTCAGCCATACATATTACAACATATGAGAATATAACTAACCTTGATTAAAAGATAAACTAATTTAACCTATGAATACTAAAACTATCATTATACTACATTTACTAAGTTGGTCGACACAGCCCACCATAAAAATATTGCGGCTTCTTACATTTTGTCATGTTAACCTATTGCAATGATATACTAGTATAGGAAGGAACAAATTACTTGTATTATATTTCGTCTCGGGAATGCGACACACTCGTATTTCCAATGTTATGATTTTGCAGGAGAGGTATTTGTGCGTTTCAAAATGTTCGTCTGGAAGATGAAAGAATTAGTGATAAAAAGTAATTGTTTAGAAAAAACTTACTGATTTATCTACTTAACAGAATATCTTTGATACATTTCAAACAAAATAATTAGTAGGAAATCTTTGTCGAGAGATTGTGGTGCCGTTGATGTTCTCACGTATCGCAAACTGTATCCCACCTCTTCTGATGTACGTAAGTTTTATGGCCTTCCCAAGATCCATAAGGTTACTTGCCCGCCTTGTCCCATCGTTTCAAGTTGTGGCTCCATCACTTACAACTCTGTACGATTTTTTAACTGACATTCTCTCCCCCTGGTGGGCAGAACTCAGATATATTTGAAGAACGTTGTTGATCTGGTGGATAAGCTCTCTAACATTCATGTCAATGAAGACCGGCGTCCCTGTAGTCGAAAGCTTACGTGTTTATCTACGACTTGCTTGTCAACGATAAGTCACTGAAGAAAAACCACCTACTTTATTCGCTATGGAACTTTCTACTCGCAATGTGAGGTTGGTTCTTTGGGACCCCCGGTTAGCCTCTTCATCACTAACCTCTTCATGAAGGATTATGAAGATATTGCTCTATCGTCGTTCGCCTCTCCACTCAAGTTATATAGGCGATAGGTCGATGACACTATAGTCATTATAAACAGTTTGGAAGTCGACACCTTAATTTACTGAACATTTGAACCCCATTCATCATGCCATTAATACGGTGGAGTATGGACAGAACAGTAAAATTGCCATGTTGGAAACTCTCATCAATAATAACTCTGATGAGAGTTTATCCTTCAATTTTTACCGCAAAGCTACACACACTGATAAATATCTCCATTTTGACAGTCATCAACCTCTCTAACACAAGCCGGGTGTGATTCGCACGTTGAAACAAAGAGCCAAAACGATCTCTTTCAACACCGTACTGTGTCATAATTAATTTCCGTCAAAATACTTACATATAGCTGAATATAAAGAAGCATAATATTTGGAGGAGATGTACCGGAAGGCTGAGAGCCTGGACATGGTAACATCACCTGACAACAATATATTTACCAACAAATTGCAAAGACAACACAGGAAACAAAAACTAATTGATCAATGTTATAAAGCATGCAGTGTAAAAAAGCCCGTAAGGTATACACAACGTGCCATATATAAATTGCAATATTCAGAATATTATTGAATGCGATCACAGGATAGATTTAATTTATAAATACTAAACTATCATTATACTACATCATACACTAAGTTGGTTGGCACAGCCCATATATACAAGTTCTGCCTTTGTTGTTGTTGTTCAATGACATACTTGTATTAGGAGAAACAAATCTGGTTAGCTTATTTAACATTGTATTAAGTCGTGTTTTCATAGTTCACGGTCTTCTTTCTTTTATTCTTACAGGTCAAAGTTGTGGACAAACATATACCAGCGCCACCAAAACTCTTACAAGTCCGAACTTTCCTGATTCATATTCGAATTTTTTATCATGTACATACACGATATCTGTGCCAGAAGCTTTCGGCATTCACATTCACTTTAATGGTTTCAGCACAGAATCTTGCTGCGATTTTTTACGATATGGTTCTGGCTCTACTTCTGGATCTAATCAACTGGGTAGCTTTTCCGGACCAACTCGTCCTAGTGATTTTCAAGTGGAAACAGGAACGATGTGGTTTCATTTTACCACTGATGGAAGTGCAAGCTATTCCGGATTCAGTCTAACATATAGTTTTATTCTAGGTAGGCCTATGGGTAATTTTTAGCTTTTGGCAAACCATCAAAATCAACCGCCATTCGCCTCAACATTTGCGGCAGATAATGAACTGTATATAAAGAAAACAATGTCATTTGATGGGATTTCAATTACATCTTTAAAAAATTAAGGGAGATGTGCGGGTAGAAAGATTGATTTGTTATCTTTGCATAATAACAAGATGCCTTAAATAGTTAGATTCCACCTGCGCCTATAATAAATGTCAATTGCACTTGTGTTGCAGAAACGGACCCACCTATTGTATCAGGATGTCCAGACGATATTGAAACAACCACCGAACTGGGAACACCTGGTACTAATGTGACCTGGACAGAACCAAATGCAACTAATGCTTCAGCAATAACAACCGCCAGATCTCATGCACCTGGATCAACATTTCTTGTAGGTGAAACCCATGTGGCATATATCTATACAGATGCTTATGGAATGACGGCAGCTTGTACGTTTTTGGTGATCATGGAAACAGGTTAATGTACTTTTTTTCTAAATTTGAAAGTTCGATTAAAAAAAAGTTATAGAAAAGAGTAAACACCCTTTACTATATAATATTACAAGGAATGAATGAAAGCTACTTAAGACGCAAAAGAGTCAACTTTTCACGCTTCATGAGTAGTAGACGTTAGAAGAACGAATTGAAAGCTATTTTTTATAAATTCGGATGCATTTATCACTTTAGTGGGATAAGATGTGTTATTCAAGTTTTAGAAGTGTTGTGTAAACTATTTGATACACTTCGAAAAGTTGTTGATTATTAACAAAAATAAAGTGTGTAGTTGATGTCAAGTTTATTAGGTTCTTGTCTTTTTAAATAGAGAAGATTCTATTATTCACGGTTAATTAACACTTTTATTATAACAACATACTAACTAACAAATGTCACAGTTGATACAACTATTCCAACGATTGTTAACTGCATTGCTGATATCTATCAAACAACTGAATTTGGTACAAACGGAACGACTGTATTATGGAATGAACCAAATGCAACTGATTTATCTGGAAATCCCCGCCAAATTCGAACGCATGCGCCATCATCAAGATTTCTCCTAGGGGACACGGAAGTTAACTATTCGTTTGTTGATACGTCAAACAACACAGCTAATTGTTCATTTATGGTTACAGTATATACAGGTGGGTAAGAATAAAACCACTAATTTCACCAAAAATACTAATATGATAGAGTATTCGAGTGTGGCAATAATTATAAATCCATAGAATTTCTGAATTTGAAACCTAATTTCAGACGACGTTAGTTAGTTAGTTTTTATTAGATAAAAGTAGCGAGAATGTAACAGGCAGTAGATATTACATCAAAAGGTTTTGACAAATTATAACATGTATAGCCTGACAAAAAAATAAATGATTGTTGATTTGTTGTAAAAGAAAATTTTCTTTATGTTAATCTTATTCTCATGTTGTTTCCATACAAGTTGCTTAATCTGGTAATACTTATTGTTGCATTTGCATAGTCGATACAACTCCACCGGATGTCTTTGAATGCCCATTAGACATTGCCAGCGTAGGCGGAAGACATGTGTCATGGAGGGAACCTAGTGCGTTTGATTTATCACAGAACATCTCAACATGGAGATCACATTCACCCGGGCTGTTTGTTACAGAACATACTGAAGTACATTACACTTTTACAGATGCATCGGGTAACACGGGCTACTGCAACTTCACAGTCAATGTAGTTTGTATGTGTATTTTCTTTGATCTTACTTTTTGCTTCTATTTAATGTTCTATTATTTGCTTTCAGGGTTTTTGTTGGAACTACTTATGAAGTCTTGGTATCTAAATTAGCTTTACTTACTTGCTTAATATATCCTCGAAATACAATGACTTTCAATTACTCCGTAGCTCTTACTATGTTAATACTGCGCTCATACAACGTTCAACTTTGTGCCTGTATACATGCTTATGTTGTACAGCTCCAGGCTAGAACTTCGGGATGACTTCATTACATCAAGGACCATCTATGGTCCTTGATTACATGTCCCCTTACTCCAGGAAATCAAAACGAATATTATAGTTACTCCCTGCTTGTTGACGGCCTAATGGAATATGGCACCAGATCGTAGATATTTGCCGTATTTCGTGAGAACAAGCATGGGCAAACATTTTATCCTTTTATAAGTGCACATGAATTATGTAGTCTTGTTGGTAAACTTCGAGTAAAACATAAATATATATACTTTCAGACTGCTTCTCGTTCTACGGCTTGCGAGCAGACAAATACAATGCATATGCCGAAAAATTTCTCTAATTAAAAGTAAATTTGTAAATGATTTATGAATTCTATACAGATGACGTTACGCCACCTGAATTTACTTCATGTCCAAATGCTACCTTTGCTAGCTCTGAACTAGGCTCATTTAGCACATTTGTTTATTGGAGTCAACCATCCGTAAGAGACGACAATGGACGTGTGATGCTTCTTCATGCTTCCCATCTTCCTGGCGAACGTTTTTATACGGGAACAACACCAGTTCAATATTCCTACGTGGATGATTCTTATAATATGGCAATTTGCAACTTTTCTGTTATTGTCATCGAAGGTATTTTTTTAAAAAGAGTATTAATACTTCGCAATATTATACTTATGCCCATCATAACAGTCATATAAATAGTATAACTTGAGTGAACATGAAGATCCACCTAATGATTATTTCTTCAAATCAATAATTAACATATTATTAGAAATTAGCTTTAGATTAGACAATGAGCTTGGATTTAAATTCAATGCATGTACTCTTTGATGCTAAAATACGACAGGAATTCCTTGAGATGACACTTTAGTGTATCTGGTTATGCGTGATGAGTCGAATTAAATAAATTCTCCAAAATCGGGAGAACTGGTTTCACACGTGACTCGCTTCAATTAGACTTATTTCAAAACCAATCAATGGATTGTAATGATATTTTCAATAAAACAACATAACACTACGATATTAAATATTAGAAGCGTATGATGCTAGGTTCCGTTAAGATTTGAAGTAATCGGCCGCCAAAGTTTTGACGACTTCTTTTGGGGACACAAGGTAGACGAATCCGATTAGTCAAGTCACGGTCGGATTGAAGGGCCATAGCTGGGGTGCTTTGCACACCTTAAAGTTGCTTTGAGTTTCCATTTAGGTGTATATCACGCTTTGTAAATTAATATTGTGTTGTAATTATGATTGGAACTTACATCGAGGTTGAGTATGGGTGATTAAATTCAATTTAAAATTCCCGCTGAACGGCAACAGTTAGGGTGGTCTCAAATAGATAGCCCCCAGTCATGGCGGCTTGTTGAGGTGTAGGAAGGCGTGAAATCAGATCTGTGTATACAATGATATTTGTTGTAGGTGCATGCTTTAATCTACTGTTACCATCGACTAAATTTATTTGGAAATTGCGAAATATCCAGATTACACTAGGGTATTTTCGATGATTTAAAAGTTTTGAAATGTTATTCATTTCACAATTCATTCAAAGTATTACAACATGAAATGACATTTTATCAAAACTTAATTTACATTTTCTTCACGTCACACTTAAACAAAAATGATTCTTTTTAAACGTCAGAAACAGAAAACTGTTGATGACATATTTTCCGCAAGTATTATTATTATTTCAATTTTTTATCATAGTTGATTCAACACCACCAACAATCCATTCCTGTCCATCTGACATCACATTGGACATCAGTCCTGGAAAACCCAATATGCAAGTCTTCTGGGACCCACCTTCGGCTTCTGACCTTTCACACAACGTCTCTCTGGTATCTCAGAGTCATAATCCTGGCAACAGATTTACACATGGAAGAACAGATGTTGTTTATGCGTTTATTGATGGCAGCTACAATGAAGCACTCTGTTCTTTTCACGTTAACGTGCAAGAAGGTAACTCTGGGGACAACTCTTTATATTACTATTCTGAAAAGATCAAATGAAAGATTTCGGTTTGATACACTTTTTTTGCTGTCTATCAGTAAATTAGGGTACATTAGGGTAATGTGTAAAGGTTCTTATTTCTCGAAACAGCGTAATGACGATTTTTGAATATTTTGTAACATGCAATATTTTAAATTTGGCGTATCACTATACAAACAAATTGTAATGAAAATAATAACCAGAGAGTGATAACGTCTTTTAAAAGTATATAATTAAAATGAATCTATATACAGTGTATTTGAGTAATATATAATTAACTCCTGTTTTTGAAGGGTCATAGCTGCAAATTTGAGTGCCATTTGCTTTTGCAATAACTTTATACTGTGCACTTTTTTCAAATATTTTGAACTCATTATTTTGGACATCATGTAATATATTTAGTCTTGAAAAGGATTTTTTAAATTTAATTTAATTTTGAATATAAACAGATATTAGTTCCTGGTTTCACAAACATCAAGAAAGATACCATGCATTTATAAAATATTTAGTTTGAAGTGTTTGATATGTGTTGAGTTCATCTATAATATTATTATTACATTTTGAATAAAGTCTGATATAAGTAAATAAATTATTTTTTATTTTGTTTCCTAAAGTTGACCCTATCTCACCTAGCATTGTGTCATGTCCTAATAATATAACTGCCCACGTTGACTCGGGTAGTCTTGGAACTATCGTCAGGTGGGTGGAACCAACTGTGGAAGATGCCTCTGGTTTTACAGAGCTGCTACTTCAGACGCATGCACCGGGAACGTTCTTTGCCTTTGGAACCACAAAAGTGTCCTATATTTATAAGGATAATGCTAATGACATGGAGAAATGTTCGTTTTGGGTGAGAGTCGTGGGAGGTAAGAAGCCGTAAGATTGTGTTTTTTCCTATTATCCGGAGACCAACAAATCATTGCAAGCACATAAGTTGCTTTTTCTACCTTGAAATAATTTACAAACTGAAGCTACTGTCTAAAATACAGGGTAGACACTCCAAAACGTTAAAATAGAGGGTGAGCAAAAGTGACTTGAGTTAGTTTACCCTCAGTTCAGTCAATAAATGAAATGGTATTGACAATATCTGTTTAATTGGTCGAGGTCTTCCGTGTTTCATATGTTAAGAAAAATTTTGATATCTTAATTGGATTTCTTTCCATGTCAATTAAACATACACATCAATTCCTTTTTGATGTTAGCCTTCAGTTTCGTTTTCTAATTTTGTAATAGCGACAGTGATCGAACATTCAAAAATTTCTATCAATGTTACTGATAATAATCTCTATTTTATGAAAGATTACTTTCGAATTTCATGGTAGAATAATCACATCACAAAATACAACATCAAGGCATAAGTAACCAGTCTAACAACCTCAAAATTGTTTGATTATTATAGTTTATTCACACTCACATTTTTTCATAATTCTTTTAAGTCGACAAGACATTTCCAGGTATTTTCAATTGCCCATCCAATATAATCACGACCGTTAAACCAGACAAAGTTGAAGCTATCATTTCATGGGAGAAACCATTTGCTGTTAACCTGTCACCTTCTACAAAGATTTATAGTACTCACAGTTCAAATGAATCTTTCCCGATTGGCTCAACTTACGTGGTGTACACGTTTGAAGATACGGATGGATTTAAAGAATATTGCAACTTTACAGTTGTTGTTACTCCACACGGTAGGTATGACAACTTAGAGACAAATAAATATCGCCTTATTTTGGTGGCAAGATAAAAATAAAATACTTGTAAATTGAACGACTTGTTTGTAAAACAATTTGAGGACAAAAAGTAGACAATAATTTGCATGGCGTATGCTATTATCAAACTAGTATTGTGTTCTTGAATTGAGAATAGAAGCATTCGTGTTTCTTTACTTAGCAATTGCACCGTATTTGGCTATTAAATTATGGTAGAGAATGCAATGTTAACGAGTAGAAATAATCAGTTCGAAAGTATTTGCTGCGATCATTCTTATTCTTATCTTGAGGGCAAAGGCCGATATATTACAATTTGCCCTCAATAGTCTTTCAAGCAAGTTCATAAATCAAACTGTATAGGTTACCCCGGACATCCGGGTACTTTACTCCTATGCCGTTGACAACAAAGCAACAAAATCAGTTTGTACGCTTTACTTAACCATACAGTGATAGATCCTAGTTATCGCATGTAGTCGTGTAAGCGACTGTTGTCAATGTTTGTTTACATTTGCAAAAAATGGCGTATTCTATTATTAAACTAGTATTGTGTTCTTGAAGTGAGAATAGAGGCATTCGTGTTTCTTTACTTAGCACTGTATTTGGCTATTAAATTCTGGTAGAGAATGCAATGTTAACGAGTAGACATAATCAGTTCGAAAGTGGTATTTGCTGCGATCATTCTTATTCTTATCTTGAGGACAAAGGCCGATATATTACAATTTGCCCTCAATAGTCTTTCAAGCAAGTTCATAAATCAAACTGAATAGAAAAGAATCCGTTTAATCATATTATAGTACAAGAACATCTCCAACTGTGTAGAATGGCTAAATGAGTATGGGCACAGTCATTTTAGTCGGGCATGTAGGGCCGTAGTGACAATTTGTGCCGTGGTGACGTCAGTCTACAAAGCATTTCCGAAAAATGTCTGAACAAGTTCAAATAATGGTTCTTTAAATATAAAAATATATATTATTATGCAAGCAAAGAAAGTCCGTGCTATACAGTCAGACCGGACCACGCACAATTTCGTTTCTTTTATGCATGGCTTACCACGCTGACACGAAGCTGACCTGACTCTGCATATTTAATAAGATTGCGCCTTGCTTCATTAAAAACCATATTTCTTTAAGGATATACCAAATTATAACACTGAACCTTTCCATTATCAATTAAAAAACTTGTCCAAACACATCCATTTGTATGTATATAAACACTATTCGATAAACAGGTTAGAATGGATTATGAAAAGCAGGTTCATAATGAATATTTTCAGTAACATATTGCAACAATTGTATAACCGATTTTCATCATTTGTGTGTTATTGACTGCATGTTTCTAAATTCTGCCACAATGTGATCAAACCCTATACGTTTCTGTAGTCAAACACGGATACTGATTTTAAAGATTGTACATAAGAAAACAACGGGACCAGATTTTATGTTGGCATATAGAAGGATTTCAAGCAAATGTCACTATTTCCAAAATCGCACCACGCTTCAAAGTCTGCCATTTGCCCGCGCTGTGACTCTAAAAACGTTGCTTAGCACTCCTATAATACACATCATGCCTTATTCGTACTATGGTCAAAATGATCACACGACTTCCAACGTATATCATATCTCCCGTCCTTTCACTAATACGATATTACGTTATACTTCTTTGTGACGTCAACACGAAACAGTTTAAGATTTCAATTCACATATACTTTCGCAACTCATTTTTTCTCTACAAACACCGATATACGACTTCCGAGTCGACTCTTTTATTTTTTGCCAGTGATACAGCATAACCTCCTTTACAACTTGTACAATTTTTTTATGGACAATTGATATTGCAGATGGCGATTCTAACACAAATTTGATAATCGCATTGTTACATTTATTTATTGTGGATCAAATACATAAAAACAAACAAATTGTAATAAAGTAATTGGAACACAATATAACTTAGGTTAGAATAAGATAACTTCTAAATTCCAGCATGCAATGGATAGTGTACATAACAAGAAGAGTCCTTAAAAAGGACATTCTCACGCAATTGGAACTTGAACATGAACATGAACTTTGTTTTTACTATTAGGTGTATATCCTTAATTTTTTTAAATATTTATTTATTGGAAGGCAACAGTGCCGATGTCATCAGATAACACAGAGAAGTAGCCTACGTAGGCTTATCGGGTTGCAAATTCAAAACCAGGTACAATAACCACAAAAGCTGCAGTCACAACAATTATTCAACAGATACAGACATATACAAATGGGCACTGATACGGAAAAATCAAAACTTCAAAATCAAATAGGACACTATTAACTATTAGGAATAGTTATTTGTCAAAAATGATAATTTCATGTCACCTCATATTTTGGTCCATACACACTCGTTAAACACCTCTATTATTTGGATAATTTTCACTATTTTTTTTTTCCAAACAAATATTTTCTTTAAATATTCAGTGTCCTAGGCCAACATTATCTGCGATCAGTAGTATTAGGTAATGTGTCCGTGCGTGTTCTAGAGTCAATCACTTCGACGTACATTGAATTGAACTTTTGTAAATTATAAACCAATTCAGAAAGCATTAACGTAATATTCAAAACATTTATTTCAACTTTTCGTCCACATAAACACGAATTGAGGCAACGTTTTATTAAAGCATGAAGTGATTCTCCAATCAAGTTAGGGATTCTGTCAGGTGTTTAGTAGTAAAACAGTTAGGCACACATCACTAAACCAGACAAGTGAGCAGTATGTACATGCTCTATTCCATTGTGTTCAAGTATAAAGGAGTGTTTTAGTGATGTTCATTTTATTTTGTCAGTCTCTGTGTTAGGAACGAGTGACCTTCGCTTCAATAGATTGATTAGTTAATGGATAATTAAGCAATGGTAAAAGAGATGGTCTTCAAAGTGTGAATATACTCACCGCGTGAGAAAAAGAAATTTGGCTTTCCCAGAAATCAATGATACACTCCCTGACAAAGACATAGGATTCACACATTTTTAACCATTTTTTTCAGTGGGGAATATATATATATAATTTGTAATCGCAATGGTAAAGAAGACATGAGAATTCTTTGAAATTCTCAAATATTTTACCTGTTTTTGGTTTTATTCCCGAAATATTTCCAACTTTTAGCAAAAGCAATAAAGAAAAATGGGATTCCTAATATTTTTTAAATGTAAATATACAAACTTCTAAAGAAGACGAGGAATTCCTAAAATCGTCATAAAAAATATGCATGTCTTCTTTTCCTATAATAGACAATTGTGTTACGTAAAAAAATATTCACTCTTTATTTCCGTGTCTCATAAGTGTATTTGCAGCTCTTCTTGAACGTGGCGGTCCATTAGGTATGAACATAATGTTGATGGGTTCAAATCATTTTGACACAGTTATAGTAGTTAACCATTGTCACAAGTCGTTGATAAAAGTAAGCGGTCTGTACTGATTAGATTTGTAATTGTATTCTCTCGCACGATCGCCCCAAATCGTTTAAAAACTGCTTGACATAATTGTATTCCACTGCTTTCCCCATCATGCAAGACCAAGCTGAAATTAGTAGTGTTATTTATCCAAGTTTATTGCAACACCCAATTTGATACAACAGTTAACCTATTTCTGATGTTACCTTTCTCTTTGAAACAGTAAAATCAGAAGTGGGAGCCACAAATAGCCCTCCAGGATCAACATCCGATAATAACGCAATATCTTTATCGGCTTTCGCACTCAGTCTTCTTATCATAGTGTTGGTCATCATATTCCTCCTGGCTTATTTTCGGTAAGTTTGTTAACTTTTTACTTCTCATCGTGATTTCAAATATATAATGTCATGCTTCATGCTTCACACTCAAATTTTTGATGAAAGGAGTAGAACAAAGAAATCACACCGGGAGTCCAACTTCAAAGATGGGATATTACGTGAACAATCCAAACATAATTTGGGGTGCGGTTGACAAATATTTATTTGAAATGACAGTTAGTGTGAATACAAATTGTATTGACATAATTATTTGAAAAGTACTGCTGTGCAACCACTACATGTACTAATGTATACATGGGCTAGTTTGATTGAAAGTATTAAAGGCATATTCCCACATTTTTTCAAAAAATAGATTTCGCTAAAACTCTCCTTAATTATCGACTATGTGTAACTGAAGTGCTGTGTAAGCTTCGTTTGCACAGTCGTACTTAAACGAGTTAAAATGGAATGTTTAGTCATACGCGCTTCACAGTATGGCCCTACATAGCCACCGTACTTTCCTATATGCAACATGTTGAACACACATATTTCGCAATAATAAAACTTTCAGAAGTTTTAAATAAATTGAGGGCGTTTTGGCCAGTAAATGTGGGAATATACCTTTAACAGTAATTTGTTACCAGATCCTGATGGTACCAAAAGGTTCCACGAATTTCTATTAGATTACTTTTTGAAATCATCAAAAGTTACACTCCTTTCAAGTGTTAAAAAAACCCGCATAATTAGCTTTAATTGTAAAAAAGAATGATAGCAGTAGATACATACAAACAAGAAATAAGGTAAAGTCTATTTGATTCATTTTAATAATTTAAACCCTATTCGACATATGTTCTTCGAGATTACAAATTGACAACATCTTTTAAATAACGTCCTCTGTCTTTCTTACAGGAAAAAGAACAAGAATGATAACATCAGTTTTGAAGATCTACAACAGTCGGCAACAAGTTCCATGACATCACTCTCAAAGTTTTAAGAAAACTACCTTTATACCGTACCCTCAACAAACATTTTCTAGCATTAAGGACGCACATCACTAAATCAGTCCACGAATGGGGTAGACGTTAATAGTCCCGGTAAAAAACAAGAGGCATTTGCAGTGCTTTGGAACCGGTTTTTATAGTTACATCGGTATATTTTTGTAAACTTATAGAGTATACCGTGTTCATTTTCAGGCAGTACCAAAATAGTGCAATTCGAGTTCACATAAACTGCAGACTTTCGACTGTCGGCGCTTGTAAATC
>JAUMTS010444375.1:0-32927 GCA_032273385.1 Ophiopholis aculeata | reverse complement strand
TTTAGTCTATTTTGAACCTCCCGTTTTGACATATCATAATATTATATTCCCATAGACATTATATGGGCAATCCAATACACATGGTGTCATGGGTTTGCTTATTAGCATATGCCAACCTCCTGAATACAATAGAACTGGTTGGTTTCCTAGGTATATGTGCATTTTGATGGTGAATACAAGAAGCTATCTTAAAGTGGAGAACTAGATTTGCATAAATTATCAATAGATGGCGGTATTATTTCATGTCCAGATTTTCTTGTCTGTGCAATATGTGTATACCAAGGATATTGGAACAATAGCCTTAGCCTGGGTGCACAGTAGCAATGCTTGGGTGCACTAAAACACCTATTGGGAGAAAAATATGGCAACACTGATTTACTCGAACTCCGCTAGCTTATACATACTGTTTTCACTATGCTCACTGGAGCAAGTAGACCTTAACTACTAGTTTGGGTGCCAAATTACTCCCAGTTTAACTCATACAAAATAATCGAACATGGCAATTGTTACATATTCCAATATTTTCATGATCACATTCATTCCTATTTATCGAAAAGTTATCGCATTATGCTTTATGCTCTTGATTAGGAATGATAACTAATTATTTACAACACTAAATTTTACTTTAAAATACAAATTCTTAAATAAAAGCTACTTGCAAGCTTACCTGAAAATTAGCGCACATCGAAAATTGCAAGTCTTATAAATAGTTTCACTTTCTCTGCTCGCCATACAATAGGTACATAAAATTCCTCTTTTTAGGCACTTTGGAACTCAAACAAGTTACTGTAAATGAACCTGTCTCTAACAAATTAATAAATGCTAAAGAATACAAAATTATAAATCATTCACATACCTGTATTTGGGAAATAGAAATGAAAAGGATCATGAGTTCATCTGCATGTGTCTTGACTGGTTAAAAGTATCATAAGGTTATTTGGTGAATTCTTATGACCCAGGGTCAAGACACTGGCAGATAGCTGCATGATGACTAATCCTGATCTATTTCACAAATATGTACACAGAAAGTTTTCAAAAATTATGGGGGGGGGGGCATCTCAGTTTTTAAGTGTCTTTGGGGGCTGTAACACCCTCCCCCACTGAAAAAAATGATGTCCTCATCTTTCGCCCAGTACTACAGTGCAGTCTCGGAAGTGTTCCTTAGTCAAATCACGGTCGGTACAAAGTAACCCTATTGTCCTGCAAAATGTGCACAGTTCTGCAGGAAACAAGTGATAATCTGGCATCACAATCCGTGTTATAGAGACATTCTGCAAGGCGTAGTACGTACAGAACACTCGTGAACAAGGGTCAACATTTTTGTATGGAAAAACACATTTGCCTCAATGGTAGCATAGTAACTGTGATGTCCCATACCTAGTCTTTCACTGCGCAGTGATAATTAGCTCTCCTTGTTCCGTAATCCTTGTGAAATTTATGAAGCAATTTCATTAAAATAGTGCATTCAAACTCACACTACATGTAAACTTGTGCAGTACATCCAATTGAGCACATCAGAAAGATCCATTAGAAACAACATTTTCATCCGTCAATGGTCATATAGGTTGTCCATTGGAAAAATATCTCACTAGTATAATGCGAAAAATAAACTTGACATTCCGCATCAACATAGTTCCCTTTTAAAACACATTGTGTCCAAATTGTAAATCCAAGCGCGTAGATTGTTTGACAGCCCTCGAAGCAATAACTCCTTACTGATTTCTGGCAAATGTTACTTTTGATGCACCTGGTGGACGTCTCCACCTGGTAACATCTCCATGACATGATCATCAATAGAAAGTGTAAACATTCCAGTTACAGTTGTCAATTGTCAATCCATCAAAAAAAATCAAAGAACTTCATGTCACATGCTCTGGATTCCTCAAGTACTTCATAATTCTAATATCCACTGAACATTAAATTCCAAGTGTCCGAACAATATAGATTCCTCACAATTTCATAATGCAAATAATTCTCATAATATCAATGTATGATGGCTAAATGACGTTGTAAATTCCTTGCTGATTGGGATTCGTATTATATGGCTGTGAGAAAAGGCTGAAGCCGAATGATTATGGTGTCGTTGCATCAATCAGGGAGTCACACCCCCACCTCCCGGTGGCGGCCAATCACCAAGAAAGAGGTGACAACCACTATCAGCTTTGGTATTAACGATCAGCCATGATCCCACAGTCATAATCAGTTCATTCCCATATATGTATCGTATCATATGTTGTTTTATCCAGAGTTCATCAAACATTGTCGTCCAGCGCAATGGACATTGGACTAAGTTAGTCATCATACAAAAGTTCAGAGTGGACACACTCATGCAGATCCATAGGAGGTTGTATACGGCATATAGGTCAGTCTTGGTTGGGGCAGTTGACAACGTTGCGGTGGTATTGGTGGTAAGAATTCCGCTGTTGTTTGAGGCGGTGGACAATTGTTCCAATTAACTTCTGGATGCCTTGGAACTTGTTGGTACACTGGTTGCTCATGTTGCAAATTGGCTTCCTGATGCCGCAGGGGCACTCCTTGGTCATAACAAGCATACCCATTAAACATTGGTTGTACTGCCGCTGGTTGTGGTTGTGGCGATGGTAGTGGTGGCAGTGGTGGTGTGGATGGCTGTGACTGAGGTTGGTAGAGATGAAACATAGTGGCCGAGTTGAATGATGAGGGTGGAGGTGGTCGTGGAAAAAGTTGTTGAATCTGGTAGCTGTGAGGCAGAGAAACTGAGTTGGAATGCGGTGGTGGTGGTTGTCCTTGTGACACTGGTTGGTATGGCTGCTGGTATGACATGGTGTGGGGTGAAGGTGACTCTGCATTGCTGTAGTGAAAAGGCGGGCATGGTATAGGTGGATGTGGTTGTAAAGGTGAAATAGGCTGTGACACATGCTGAATCTCTGATGGGTGCCTACTTTTTACATCATCGATGTTGCTACTTGAGGGCTCCATCCTTACATTCCCTGGTAATATAGTGTTAACTGTAGTTCTACCCAGGGAGGGTGATCCTAAAGTGTCATACGTTAGAGACTGCGGAGGTCGTCTCTCACGGGAAGGTCTAGTAGTGTGATTTGCAGTTGTAATCAAGGTACTTGAAGTCTGGTCACTATCCATATCAACACTTTCATCAAGCTGAGAACTACTTCTTGAATCAACCGTGCTTGCCACCTCTTTGGAGTGATCGCTTTCTGCATTCTTTGTTTGTTCATCTGTTCCATCCTCCGATATGCCCTAAGGACGTATATCGTCCACTGTTTCTGACTCATTACACAGGATAGCATTTTCACGTTGATCTGGTTCACCTGTTGTGTTAGGCGTATCATCCATTGTCGAGCATGGTTTCTTTGTGTTTGTGATAGGCTCTTTGACGATCGAACCCTCAATTGGCAAATAATCACAGGGTAGAAGTAGATTACGGTGAATGGTCCGGGGTCTACCTTTGCCATCCTCTGGGGCTAGTTGGTAGACAGGGATGTCTGGGTTGGGCTGTTTTACTACCACATGTACTCGGTCTTCCCAATAAGCTTTCAGTTTTGCAGGTCCTCCGGGAGATGCATTGTTTCGAATCAGAACACGGTCACCAGGCATTAAAGTTGTACTTTTGACTTTGCGGTCATAGTGTCTCTTCCCACGTGCTGCAGATCGCTTGGCTCCATTGGCTGCTAACTTGCATGCTTCATGCATCTGTTGCTGCCATCTTTCGGCATAAGTCTGGTACGTGGTTGGTTCACCATTGTATTCTCCTCCCAGGCCAAATGCTATGTCTACTGGTAGTCTTGGGGATCTTCCAAACAGAAGAAAGAATGGAGAAAATCCTGTCACTTCGCTTCTTGTACAATTGTAAGCATGTACGACTTTGTTCAGGCTCTCCTTCCAGTTTGCTTTCTGCTGTTCTGGTAAAGTTCGCAGCATCTGAAGGAGTGTCCGATTAAACCGTTCTGCTTGACCGTTGCCTTCAGGGTGATATGGAGTAGTGCGAGATGAGCCAATGCCAGATAAGCGATGGAGTTGTTCAAACAGTTTATTCTGGAACTCCCCTCCCTGATCATGGTGTATTCTTTGAGGGAATCCAAAACGCATGATAAAATCGTTGAAGATCTTGTTGGCAGTAGTCTTGGCTGTCTTGTTGGTGGTAGGGTATGCTTGGGCGAAGCGAGTAAAGTGGTCAGTGATCACTAGGATATTTTCAAATCCTCCTTTACTCTTTTCAAGGTGAAGATAGTCTATGCTGATAAGTTCAAATGGCTCGGTGGTGGTAATTGGTTGAAGGGGTGCTCTTGTAGGTCTTGCTGGTTTCTTCATTTTCAGGCAGTGGCAGATCTTGGTTGTAAAATGTTCTACATCTTGCTGCATATACCCGGCCAATAAAACCGATCTCTAACCAAACTGATGACCCTTTCAGCTCCTTGATGACCCATGTCGCCATGCAAACTATCAATTATTTCTTGGCGGAACTTCTTTGGGAGTACAAGCTGGTGACGATTCTTTGTCTTTCGATAAAGAATTCCTTTGTCGTTGACTTCCAAATTACCCCATTCATGAAGTAGTCTTACTGCATCTTTGGAGAGAGATTGTGCCTGACGTCGATTTGGGCGGTTGCCTTTGATCTTGAACTTCAATACGTCCATAATATCTGGGTCTTCTTCTTGAGCTGCCCTGATTTCTTCAATTGAATGCGATGCTGGTATTGAAGTACTTGGTGTGGTCCCATCAGCCTGGTTGATGACTACTGGGTTGATACCCAAGGATGCTATCAGTGCAAACTCTGCATCTCTGGCTGCTTTAACTCTCTCAACTATGGCCTTGAAAGAATCTGGAGCAATCTCCTCAGTACATTGTTGCATGTACACATCGATGTCGGGTGGCATTCTGGATAGAGCATCAGCAGCTTGGTTAACTTTGCCGGGAAGATATCGGATCTTGAAGTTGAAGTCACAGAGATCTCCTACCCAGCGCTGTCCAATGGCGTTTAACCTTGCCGTTGACATGACGTAAGTTAGCGGATTATTGTCGGTGTATATAACAAAAGAAGGTGCGTAATAGAGGTAATCGCGAAAGTGATCTGTGACTGCCCATTTCAAAGCTAGAAATTCCAACTTCCCGGAATGAAGATTATAATTCTTTTCAGCCGGAAGCAGTGTTCTTGATCCGAATCCGATTACACGTGTCTTTCCATCTTGTACCTGGTATAATACCGCACCTAGTCCGTTATTTGAAGCATCAGTATACAGTTGGAAGGGCTGGGTGAAATCTGGATATGCCATAATGGGTGGTTGAATGAGTTGGTCAACCAACGTTGTCAGTATCGTTGTGTGGTGTTGAGTCCATTTGACTGGTGTTTTTGATGGCACCACATTCGATTTCTTGCCCTTGGAGTACTTGTGACCAGATCTTTTGTCTTTCTGTTGAGGGTTAGCCGGAGGTTTACCAAGAAGATCATAGAGGGGTTTGGCTATCTGCGAGAATTGTGGGATATATTTTCTGTGATATCCCACTAAACCTAGAACTTGGCGTACTTCCCCAACAGTCTTTGGTGTCCTTTCCTTCAGGGCCAGCAGTGGAATGGTGTCTTTAGGGTCAGGCTTGTACCCTTCGGATGAGACATTGTGACCAAGGTACTTCACTTCACGCTTGAATAACTCACATTTAGCAGGTTTGAGTTTCATTCCAAAGTGACGCATCCGTCTTAGCACTGTCCGAAGACGTTCCACGTGCTCTTCAAAGGTGGGGCTATATACGAGGACATCATCTAGATAGGTTGTGCAGATATCAAAGTTGTAGTCTCCTAAGCAGTCCTCCATGCATCTTTGGAAGGCAGCAGGGGCATTGGTAAGACCAAACGGGATTCGAACCCACTCATATAAACCCCAAGGCGTGACAAAAGCTGTGAGTGGGCGGGAGTCCTCATCCATGAAACCTTGATGGTAAGCCTTCCCCTGATCTAAGGTTGAGAAATATTGGTTGCCACCGAGAGCATTCAGGACATCTTGGATTCGAGGGATAGGCGTCCGGTCGGGTACGGTCTTTGCATTCAGACCACGATAATCGATGCACAGTCGCAGGGTTCCATCCTTCTTTCTCACACAAACCATTGGAGAAGAGTACGCTGATTTGGATTTTGAAACCCATCCTCTGTTGATAAGATCTATCAGGTACTCTCGAACCTCTTTATGGAGTGGCTGTGGTATTGATAAATAGTTCCTCTGCACTGGTATATCATCTGTGAGCTTGACCTTCATTCGAAGAGAGTCAATCTCCCCCATGTCACTTTCATCCTTGGCAAATGAGGCGTGTTCTTCCCTTAGCATCTCTTCAGCAATTCTCCGTTGTTCTGCTGCTAAGGGTGAGAGGTCAATAGGTGGAAGCCACTCTTTCAAATTTCTACTGGTTTCTGGACTACCTTCACTTATGTTAGTGACGTTAGCATCAGCATGGTACTCTCGTTGGACGCTGGCGGCCTGGATCTTACCAACCATCACTGATCTAATTACGTGGAGGCTTCCAACCATTGTTTTCCTTCTGATAAATATATCATGGTTAGAACGATTGGTTACGGGTAAGTATATGCAGCAGGAAGATCCAGCTGGCACGTCAACAACGGCGTCTTCCATCTCAAGCCCCTCTGGCAGCATTCCATCGTCGATCTGGAAGAGAGCTTCGGTTTCCCTAGTCAAGCCAGCGTGTACCCTAAACTTGAAGATCGCTGTCTGCTCTTTTCCAACCGATATGTCACTCCTTCCACTCCTCACGGTACCCAGAATGTCGGTGGAATCTTCACTCTGTATCAAGCTGAGAACCGCTTTTAATTGTGATGTTGATGGTGCTGCTGTGATGGGGGGTGTATGGAAGAGTTGGTTCATGAGTTCCATTTGTTGAGGTCGTGGGCAGGATTGGACTACTTCTTTGATGACGTTGAAGCCAATAATGGGACGGGGTAGGTCCTCTGCTGTTACTAGTACAGGGACCAGGACTTTCTGGGCATCATTGTTCTCCACCAACTGAAACACTAATTCTACATATCCATCATAAAGGAGTTTGGTGTTGTTCGCCATTCCCAGAATTAAAGATTCTGACTGAAGTATGTCAGACACTGGACGCACTCTGGTCTCTGGTAGATATTGTTCGAGCCAGGCTGAGTTAACAAGCGACACTTGTGCTCCCGTGTCCCATAATACTTCAGTATGGATCTCATTCAGTAGACATTGTAGAAGACACTTGTCACCAATAAGGCTGACAAGTTTTTGGTGATGTTTTGGTCTTAATAGTTCAGTTGGTGAAGTGGTCAAGTCTTGCACAGATGACACCGTGTGGGACCAATCATACGACGAATGGCCTACTTCCTGTCCCCCGGAAGTGACCTTTGCCCGTTTCCCGACTTCTTGCATCCTCAGGCATAATGGCTGTTATCTCCACATTTGAAGCAGTGGTTGCATGATGCTCCTTGGTTGGCTTCCCTGCATCGTTGGCACCCTCTTTCCCATGTGGGTGGCCTTCGCCGTTCTCCTTCATGGGGTGATGGGGTTGGTCTCGTGGTACTCCTTTCCTGGAGAGCCATAACTACCGCTGTAAGTTTATCCAGCCCCTCTGTTAGCTTGGCTATCTTATCATCCGTCGCTGTTGTTGAAACGGCCTGAATCGAGACCCTCTTCTTTGTGGCAACTTTTTGCTGTCTTTTGCTCTCCAGGGAGACTGCCACCGTCAGCTTCTCCAACAAGACCTCATCCGATGTTGCTTCCACCAGATATGGCTTGATGTCAGTCCTGATGCATTCGCTCCCAAGGCCCGTAGCAATTGTATTAATAAAAAGGGCTTGGACCTGCTGGTGGTTGTACTGTGGTCCAGCCACTGCCTCTTTGGAGGACTTTAAGATCTTCCTCTTCAAGTCCATGGCCCTCATTACAAACTCCTGGGGGGTCTCCGCTTTTCCCTGCGAGAGTTCGGAGAGCTCCTGGAAGAGTTCCGTTGCTCCCTTTTCCTGGTAGTGGGATCTCATTATTGCCTTGAGTTGAGGAAGTTTGAGGTCCTTATCTCCTTCCAGGACGGAGCGAAGGGGTATGCCAGGATTTGTTGCCCTGATCACCGCTTCCACGATCTCTTCCTCCTTATATCCCTTGCGGAGGGCGGCATCTATCTGATGGGTAAGACTGCCATAGGACAGTCTGTCCTTCTGCTGGGCACTCCCTACCTGCCCGTTGATCCGGAGCTCTTTCCTATATGTTACCAAAGAAGTGGGGGCCTCTTTTTTCTCCGCCATCTTTCCTAAGTTGGCCATTTGTATTTTAAACTCCTCTTCAAGCTCTGCCATCTGTTGTTGGTGGGCTTTATAAAGCTCCTCCAACTTTTTCTCTTTATCTTCGTCTTTGCCTTCCTGAAGCATCTCCTTCAACTGGTCATCCAGCGTCAGTAAAGTCGACATGCCTCCATCCTCCGATTCAGCCACTGCGTCGCTCTCTAGGTGAGTTAAAATCAACCTAATTAGTTGTCGCTTTGTCTTTGTGTCAAAGTCTTGGATCTCTGGTAGACCACCACAAACCTTCTTCAGATCCTCCGCCTTCAACTTATATAGCGCTTGCTGAACTTTCAACTGAGCTTCTTCTAAGGCTTCCATAATTATAGTACCACCTACCACACTTTACCACTTTGACGGCTCTACGGCTTTCCTCCTTTTCCTATTGAGGCTGGTCCGGCTTTCACGTCCTCTAGGTAGTAGTGACGGCAGTGTGGTCTGGAATTAGGAGCTCATCTTTATAGTGCTTGCTCTGTGATTGGGTCCTGGCAAGATCGCCAAAATGTTACGGGGTCCAGGGGGGTCCAATCTGTATTTGGGAAATAGATATGAAAAGAATCATGAGTCCATCGGCATATGTCTTGACTGGTTAAGAATATCACAAGTTATTTATTATTTCGAAGTTCTTTTGTTGAACAAACAATATTAATCCTCAGAAAGCTTAATTAATATTACTCATTACATTTCTTATACAAATTCAATTGAACTTCACATGTTTGATTTCCAAATAATACACACATCCTGAACTCAATAGTTTTGGCATCTTTTCGTTAAACTTATTACATTGCATCTGACTGCGATTTAAATGACTGATAACTATTTCTTCATCATGATAATAAACTAAAATTATTTAAACTAAAACAAACCTTTAATATTGTAACTAAAATATAGCTGACAAACAAACCATTATATTATTTAGTCCCGCAATAGTTAAACACTATGGCCTAAACAATAATTAATGTTGTTTACTAAACCAACAATGACACTTTATACTATCTTGAAAATACATAACTTTCACTTTAATTATTTGTAACTAATTATTACTAGTTAATTATTTACCTAATTAAGCCTTTGAAAGACAAACAATAAAATATCAAAATAATTCTTTAATTATTTATATCATTCAAACACGTTAGAAAATATCATTTAACAATTTAGTTGTTTAATTCAATTAAAAAGTTGTTCAAAATCTACTCATTTCTGACCACATGAGTTTCCACGATTTAGTTTTATTTTGGCCCACCTTTGATCCTGGCTCAGAAAACCATAGACATTCCATTGGAACGTTACTTTCCCTTGGTACTCATCCTATTTACAATACACAATCAGTTCAACAGTATCATCTCTATGCCACAGTTCTGTAATCTTTATACTTATGACCATGTGTCACGCTTACTTTGTACTCTAAGTACCCACTCTCATACCCACAATTGGACTGACCTTGTGCATGGGTATTGCATAGTATATGCTTCACAGAACTTAGCACTAGTTATGAGAATACTAAACTTTAGTTCAACTACTTGTTATATCTAGCTTTTATAATATTCTGTAGAGTGAGATTGACAATGGGCTTGTCGATTCATCTCAGGGTGAATATTATCTTGCTGGTTATGTTAATGATAATTAATACTTACTACAGTATTTACATCTATCATGAAATAATTAAATTGCAAAAAGTCCTAAACACAAAAAGTTACTATCTAGTGATTGAAGATAAGATCTGGCCTATTTTCCTTTTAAACAATTACCAATTCGTCATTCAATATCACTAATACACTTTATCAATATTAGGATCAGCAAATACATAACTATTTCATTAATTATGTTCTCTAACATAATGATCAAAATTATCTCAACACTATTTGCAATCGTGTGAAAAAGTAAATATCCAAAATCTCTAAAAATATAATACATGTCATTTTTGTAGTTATATTTAAATTCATTTCCTTATTTTGGACCAATATTAAAACACTCACTTCTCATTTTACATAGACTTGTACAGGGCAGTTAAATGCAAATCCTTAAAGCCACTGATAAAACATCTTTACAAATCACCCTGCCAATGTTTATATAAAATTATCCTCCTTCTAAAGAAGATTTCTATTTACTCTAATACTGATACAATAGGCTTTGCCTGGGTGGCACAGCAGCAATGCTTGGGTGCACAAATACACCTATTGTGTGAAGAATATGGCAACACTGATTTTCTCCACTAGCTAACACATACATTTTTAGCTATGCTTACTGAAGCAAGTAGACCTTAACTACAGGTTTGGGTGCCAAATTACTCCCAATTTACTTACACAATCTAAAATAGTATTTTGTTACATAACCCAATATTTTCATGATCACATTGATTCCTTCTATCTATCGAAAGTTATCACGTTATGACTTTTATTTTTGATCAGGAATAATATATAATTATTTACAGTACTTAGTTTTACTTTAAAATACAAATCCTTACATAAAAACTACTTAGCAAGCTTACCCGAAAATTAGCGCACAACGAAAATTGTAAGTCTTGTGAATACTTGCACTTTCTCAGCTTGCTGTACGATAAGTTCATGAAATTCCTCTTTTAGGCACTTTGTACCTCAAACAAGTTACTGTAAATGAACCTGTGTCTTAAAGGTTAATAAATGTTAAACAATACAGAATTACAAATCAATTACATACCTGTATTTGGGAAATAGATATGAAAAGAATCATGAGTCCATCGGCATATGTCTTGACTGGTTAAGAATATCACAAGTTATTTGGTAAACTCTTGTGACCCAGGGTCAAGACACTTGCAGATAGCTGCATGATGACTCATCATGGTCTATTTCACAGATATGTAAACACAAAAGTTTTAAAAATTATAGGGGGCAGTCTTTCAGTTCTAAAGTGACTTTTGGGGCTGTAACACCCTCCCCCACTAAAAAAAATGATGTCCTCATCTTTCGTCCAGTACTACGATACAGTCTTGGAAATGTTCCTTCGTCTAATCACGGTTGGTACAACGTAACCATATTGTCCTGCAAAATGTGCACAGTTCTGCAAGGAACAGGTGATAGTCTGGAATCACACTCCGTGAATTAAAGACATTCTGCAAAGCGTAGTAAGTACAGCACACACACGAACAAGGGTCAACATCTTTGTATGGAAAACACATGTTCCTCAATGGCAACATTGGTTGTGCTCTTCCATACCTAGTCTTTCACTGCGCAGTGATAATACTCTCCTTGCTCCTAAATCCTTGTGAGTTTCCCGAAGATATTTCATCAAAATAGTGCATCGTAACTCACCATACATAAAGTTGTGCGGTACATTCCATTCGAAAACAACATTTTCATCATTGGTCATATAAATTATCCATAGGAGAAATGTATTACTCGTAAATCGTTATAAAAGTGACATTCAGCATTATCACAGTTCACTTTTTAAAAACACATTGTCTCCTAGTCGTATATCCGAGCAAAACAGTTTCATTCAGTTCAATAGAAATTGGAGTTAGTTCGCAATCATACAAGAGTTCTGAGTGGACACACTCATGCAGATCCATAGGGGGTTACATACGGCATGTATGTCGGTCTTGGTTGGGGCATTTGACACCGTCGCGGTGGTAGCGGTGGTCTAAATACCGCTGTTGGTTGTGGGCAACTGTTCCAATTAAATTCCGGGGGGCTTGGGACTTGTTGGTACATTGGTTGCTCATGTTGCATAGTAGCTCCCTGGTATTGGGTTGGCACATTATTGTCATGATCAAAGCAAGCATAACCATCAAACATTGGTTGTACCGCCGCTAGTGATGGTTGAGGGGGTGGGACAGAAGAATGATGAGCCTCTGCAGTCATTGGTTGTGGTGGTAGTGGCGATTGTGGTAGTGGTGGTGGTGGCTGCGGTTGGTAAAGATAATAAGGAGGAACCAAGTTGAATGGTAAATGTGGTGTTGGTTGTGGTTGAAGTTGTTGGAGTTGGTAGTTGTGAGGCAGAGAAACTGAGTTGGAATGTGGTGGTGGTGGTTGTCCTGGTGAAGCTGGTTGGTATAGCTGCTGGTATGGCGCTAGGTTTGGAGGAAGTGGCTGTGATGGATGAAGGTTCACTGGCTCAGCATTGCTGTATTTGATAGGCGGTAGTGAGCAGGGTAGTCGTGCCTGTCTATTGGAAATATGCTGTGACTCCCGCTGAATCCCTGATGGGTGCCTATCTGTTACATCATCGATGCTGCTATTTGATGGCTCCATCCGTGTATTTCCTGATAATATAGCATTTACTGCAGTTCTCCTACCAACGGAGGGTGATCCTAAAGTGTCATATGTTAAAGACTGTGGAGGTCGTCTCTCACGTGAAGGTCTGGTATCTGGGTTCGTGGTTTGAGTCAAGGTATTTGATGCTAGGTCACTATCTATATCCTCAACTTCATCCAGCTGAGAACCATTTCCTGAGTCAGCAGCGGCTGTCTCCTCTTTGGAGTGCTCGCTGTCTGCATTCTGGGTATGTTCTGCTGTTCCATCATCTGATATGTGATAAAGACGTTCATCTTCTTCTATTTTGGACTCATCATACAGTATAGCACACTCACATTGATCTGAACCACATGCTTCTCGGGATTTGTCAACCGTTGTCGAGCATGGCTTCTTCGTGTCTATGATAGGATCCTTGAAAACTTGACCCTCAACTGGCAGATAATCACAAGGAAGAAGTAGATTGCGGTGCATGGTTCGATGTCGACCTTTGCCACTCTCTGGGACAAGTTGGTAGACGGGGACATCTGGGTTTGGCTGCTTGACTACAACATGCACTTGGTCTTCCCAATAAGGTTTCAGCTTTGCAGGTCCTCCTGGGGATGCATTATTTCGAATCAGAACACGGTCACCAGGCATTAAAGTTGTACTTTTGACCTTACGGTCATAGTGCCTCTTCCCACGTGCTGCAGATCGCTTGGCTCCATTGGCTGCTAACTTGCATGCTTCATGCAAGAGCATCAGGCTAACTTGTATTGTCAATATATTTCTACACCATAAAATCGGTCAAAGTCAAGATTTATATTTTAAAAAGTATATAAATTCTATGGTGACAAATCATGAACATTAATAATCACTGCCGTAAATCGATTAACAAGGATTAATAAGGAGCTAGTTTGTTTCCTAGATAATCTTACCCCGGAATCTTACCAAGTATCTCCAATGCTTAATATGTACTAATTTGTCAATTATATGAAGAATTTGTTCCTATTTCTCAACGTAAAAGTTTCGTTTTCGGTATTCTGTTGTTCGTGCTTATAAACCTTGAAACAAACGATATATTGCATATTCATTTCTATCTGCTTATGAATATTCATCAAGTAAGTGTTGTTTCTGCGATCTTTTCTACTGCGTTACGCGACTGCTAGATAGACGTAAACTGCTAAATGTCTAGGGGTATGAATCGAGGCGATTTCTTGTCTGCAAAAGTGTAACAGGGTTGCTATGACATTTAGCGTTGCTGTGACAAATTTCAGAGAGAGCGTGTCACGCTAACAATTGCGGTGTTTCTCATTGTAAAATTTCAAAGTGACAAAGTTATAATGGAGCCTTGCAAGAGGAAATGTTTAAACAATTCATCGGAAAGGTGAGCATAAGTCATGTCGGTACTTTTGATTAAAATAAAAGAATATTTGTGCACTTTTTCATGATTAAACGCCCATGGGCTAGGTAAGCCTAGGCTAGGGCATTTTCAATGTCAATCACTCACAGTCACACATGCCTTAATGCGATGTCACTAAAAGTAAAAAGCATATTTAGTGACTGTCATGAGTGTTCTTTACTAGTCTAAAATTAAAAATACATGAATAGCAAATGTTCTTCTTTAAATCTGGGCGCATGAGAGTAAGCTTACGGAATGTTGTTTGTGTGTGGCCCGAGAGTAAGACTTGTCTTACAATGCATGTTTTAGCCACACGTTCAAAACTACACATTTAACTAAAGCATAAATACTGAGACATCTAGAATTGTCCTAACTTATCTGTGCTAAATAAGTTGAGGCGAGTGTCCAGTGTAGCCTAACCGGCCCTAGGTCTAGCCCGGCCAAGTATAATTGTGATTTGAGCGTGGACAATAGGCCTTTACCAGGCCTAGTACTATAATCCAACACGCATTCGCATGAATAGGCCCCTTCAAACATATTTGGTTCTGACTAAATGAAAGTGTTGTTCAATAAATTGTAGACAGTTGTAGAGCCTTGGCCCTCGAGTCAAGACCAAATTCAACATGAGCTGGCCCCTTCAAACATATTTGGTTCTGACTAAATGAAAGTGTTGTTCAATAAATTGTAGACAGTTGTTGAGCCTCGAGTTAAGACCAAATTCAACATGAGCTGGCCTAGTATGTACGAGCGGCATTGACAGGCTACTCTGTGCAAAAGCCTAGCTACTCACGCGCGCATGCCACGTTTGTTGTCAACTTGTTGCCTTGCCATGATCTAAAATTTATGGACCTAGAGCTAGGCCAAAGTATGACTCGAGTATCTGACCTACCACTACTAATAATACCGTAGGTCTAGGCTATTCAGTATGCTTGGCCTACATTAAACACTCGCCTACAGTGTTATTTTAAGTCCTAAAGTGCTTCGTGGAAATGTCTGATCATAATATGTGTCATCAGTTCGAAAATGAAAGTATTTTTCAGATTCAGACAAATAAAAAACACATCGTCAGTACAAAAATGGGAGAAAAAAAATACTGTTTAGAAAATGAAAACATGGTGTCTCACTGAAAATGAAAAATATGTTATTGGTCTGAGAATCCGTAACCTTAAAGGCAAATGACGAGTTTTAAGATTCAGACTGACAACTTGTATTTTTTTTTCGAACTGACAAATAAGTACATGTTTTTCATTTTCAAATTAAGACTTGTTTTCATATTCGGAATGAAAAGTGATTAATGCACTATATGTGTTAGTCTGACGTACAAGTCACTGACAACATTTTTTTCTTCTAAAATTTCGAACTGACGAATACTGACCACAAATTTTTAAATTTGGCAAAAGCAAAGTATTTGTTTCGACTGAAAAAACCCTTGTTACAATGACGTTTCGAACTGAAGTCATTTCCGACCGAGAAGCACCAGCTCATAATAAAATAATGGCAAGTATAGAAGATATATCCTTCATGTAAATCTCTGCACGAAATATCATGATATATGATACCCTAACCCTAATCCTAACTCTAACCCTAACCCTAACCTTTACCCTATTACCCTAACCCAATCCTAACCCTAACCCTAAGCAAATATTTCGTGCAGATTTACATGAAGGATAAACCGTATAGAAATGTTTTCTTTTATTTGTTCATTATACTTGAGTTGAGAGTGTTTCTTTCACGATTCATCTGTTTCTATAAATTAGTAGCATAAAAGATTTGTATTATATCATACCAATTTTTAAATGTTGACTAACTATTTAACTAACTTTATTGTTCATTTCTCTTCAGTAATTTTTTTTAGACTTAGTTTGATACAAGTTTTGTATCAGGAACTTAACACTCTTGAAATTTTTTCAGGTTTGTTGGTATTATTTTTTTAAAACCTGGGCCGGTTTTCCTATACTCAGAATTTGTACGTAGATTCTGTGGTGTTTTCACTGCGGCTATTTAACAAAAATGTCTTGTTTCCTATCCCGGCCGTCATCACCATGTTTTGTTACGTTTTTGTGGTGTTTTTTTTGTTGTCGTGGTTGGGGTTGGGGGTTAACGTTTCTGTTTTTGAGGTGAGCCCTTACCATGTTTTTGTGAAGGGGGACTATCAAATATTTATATTTTATTTGCTTTATTGATTTCTTGATGAAAATAACACATTGCGCACACAATTGCATTTTTCTAAAAGTTATTATTGTTAGGTTTGTTGTGCGAATTGGACCTATTCTGATGACGTATTGTATTTAATTTGTTTGACTTCAGCCTGCAGTCATTTCTGGTCGTCTGACTGACAATAGAAGTTTTTTTTTTTTAAATTCATGGTGTATGGATTGTATGTTTTATGTGCGTTTCCATGCATCTGTTTCTGTTATGATCAACCTGAGTTATAACACGTTTTGCTTTTTTTTATTTACCCGGGGATTACCTAGCTAGACTCATGGTGCCAGATTTTGCCACGGTCTTGGCTGCGCTTAGACTGATTTGACTTTTGCATGACAGTGTTACTTGTATTTTTCAAACAAGTTGTTTTGAAAGTTTCATTTTAACTTCATATCATCCTATCCTATCCACCCGGCCCACCCCGTACGTTTGTTGGCGTGGGTGCCACACTACCCTGGCAACCAGCTCATTCCATCATGTGTCCTCTGACTTTCTAAGTGAGTCTATTCCGAGATGTTGTCTTCTTGGGCCCTTTTTTTTCTCTGCCTATCTCTCCTTCTCCACCACCTCCAGCTCATGACACTGAAGTTCTTTGCAAGATTAATTTGGCTAAGCGTGATCGTGACAGTTTTCGCCACTTCAGGGGATATTCATAAGGCCCAATAACATACTTGCCCCGGGATACTTGCTTCCTAACTTGCTTTTATTGACCTCTCTCAGCTATCTTCAAGGCTGTCGATACACGTCTATTCCGGGATGTAGTCTTCTCGGGCCCCTGCATGGTTGTCTTCCCATCTCCTTCTCCCTCACCTCCATTGATTTGGCAAATCCGCTTCATCGTCACGTACATATGCCCATACCCTACTGTAGTATTCACCATTGCAGAGGATATTCATAAGGCCCAATCCCCGGGCCTAATCATCGCTCCAATAACGTACTTACCCAGGATACTTGCATGCTTCAATCGGATTTCTTCATTGATAGCCTGTTGGAGATATGCGGTCATTGTATCGGAGATGCCAAAGACTGAGTTTGCGAAAGCATCTCATCTCTCTCTGTATAGTCTTTATTTTCTTCCGCTCTATGCTTTATGTCGGCTGTCAGGGTCCATGACTCACATGCATACCTGATATAATTTGAAAGGCCAAGGAGCGCATAAGTCTGATCTTCTCAGCTTTAACTTTAATGAGATGTTCCTCGCCGTCCCATATGGATCTTCAGTTTTTCAAGGATATATCGTCTGCGCTATTCTGGACCAAGTGTCAGGCTTTGATCCCTGATCTGATGCAATTGCTCCCAGGTATTTGAAGCTTTCAACTGTGTCCAGCTTCTCGTCATTCACGTCGTTTTGTGATCGCTAAAGGGAAAGGCCTCTCATTTTCAGACATTAGATTGACAACAATTGGGTCATTCGTGGGTCACAATCTTGACCATTGAAAAGGGGGTCAACTAAACTTTGAGCAATCTTTAAGGGGTTGGACAAAAACGATTGATGAGGATTCATTTTTTCCAACCCTCTACCATAGTATTAACGAACACTCCCCAAGTACCAAAAATGGGCTAAAAACAAAACAAATTTCGTGTCTCCTATCAACACCCTCATCATTTTATTTTGTATTGTTATTCTTCTTTTTTTATCGGTGGGGGCTGGGGTCTGGTCAGAAGTATTGTTGTTTCTTATTTGCTCCATTACTTAGTTTCTAAAAGAAATATGATGAAAAGAGACTTATGAAAAAGAACTTGGTTATCATCTTAATTTAAACACATTATACATGTTATAAGTGGAAAAACTAACAACAATATCAATAAAGGTCCCCATTTTTAATCTTACAATGTGAAAATTGCTCAAGAAAAAAATCGGGTCAAAAATCAAGAATCTTTTAAAAAGCAATCTTAAATATTTGGAAAACCAGACATCGGTTTTCTCAATTTGTTTACTCTGCCAGGGTGATATCCGTGCCAAATGATGTTATACAGATGGTTGAAAAGATTTTATATGATTTCATAAGTAGAGGGGTTTTATAACACTATTATTGGTAACATTGAATAAAGGAATATTAAAATGGTAGATGTACATGTTCTCAAAGCTCTCAAAATCAAATGGATTCAACGTTATTTTGAGAACAACAAAGTTGTGCTGCGTGGATATTTTTGACACTTACATTGAACCTGTTGGTGGTAATTTTTTATTTTATTGCAATGTTGATTCAAAACAAGTGAAACTATGGAAACACCATGTATGATACCTCCTTTTTATAAAGATGTTTTAACATTTTATTATGATTTGATCATACCAGTTATCCGGTTTAAGTAAATGGGCAATGTATTAATTTGGAATAATTTCCAAGTTTATGTAATTAACGACAAACCTTGCATGTTTAAACAATTTGTACTCTACTGGGGCATGAAACTGGTTAGCATGGTTAGTGATTAGTATGATGAGGCTCATTTTTGGCAATTTTCTCAAAATTGTTTGTTTTTTTAGCCGCATTGAAGAATTTATGCAATACCTGTGATCTAGAAGAAAGTGGTAAAAAACAACAAGGTTTCAAAAGGGAATATTATGTACTGAAAAGGGTTTTGAAATTATTGGTGAAGATATGTATATTTGTATTCAAAGGTTCCAGCAGTACCATAGTTCAGTCATTGTCAGTTTAGATACATTATTAGGACATTTTTGACGTAAACAAGGATGAATGACATATTATGTATATTATGTATGTACACTTTACCGTATGTATGTAAAAGTTAATATGAAATGTCTCTTAACAAAGTGTGTAAAATAAATATAGTCATGATAACTTGTGTTCTTTGTGTAAAAAACATGCATGTGGAAACCATGAAACGTTTTTTTCTGGAAATGCAAAAGGGTAAACTGATTTCGGACATATTTCCAAGCATGGTGGAATGAGGTAAATTAATTTCGACAATGAAACAATTGTTTTTTGGATTAATCCTAATAATCTAGATTTATCTTTTAATCTTTGTATCATAAGACCCTAATAATTAAAACTGTCATCTATGAACATCATGAAAGCAGAGTTGGTAATTATTTTGCAAGTTTGACATCATTCCAAACAATTACTGAAATTTAATTTGGATTTGGAAAAGTGAACTATACTTTGTATAAACATAACTGTAAGTGGAAGTTATTCCTAAATATTCCCCTTCAATTTTACGGTATTTTTGTATGAATCAATTGTAATGACTCATGATATGTTTGTTTGTTATATTGACAATAAACCATATAGGCGGTAACACCAGGGCCGTCGAAACAACAAGTTTTAAAATGTGTATAATCGTCTCTTAATTACAACAATAGTGAGTTTGCGATTAACCACGTTCACGGAAACGGAAACGTGAATCCATTCAAACCCACCCACTGTGACTAATCTGCACAATGGACCTGTATTGTATTTTGTACCACTCACGTTTCTGTTTCCGTGAACGTGGTAAATCGCAAACTCACTATAAATAATATCTCCTCACCCACGCCCATTACTAGTACCTGGTCTTTCCCTGTCTCTTACAGTTCTACAAAAGTAAGACACTAGATTCTATAGTGAACATACAGTTTGACCCCAACATATTGCAACAAAAGGTTATTTTAACTGATTTGATACGAAAAAAACGTTTAAATCTTTTGATGCAATACTTGTTTCCACTGTAAACCCCGTCATTTTCATAACCCCTTCCCCCCGACTATAATCATGGTAAAAAATCCCGGCATTTCTTGTTTATAGCAGGCCGAAGTTAAATCACTGAGGTGGTAGAAGGCCGAAGTTAAATCACCCGAGGGTTAAGGTTAGGGTTAGGTTTAGAGTTAGGGAAAGTGCATATTAGATGACTCCAGGTGTGTTGAAATGTATTTTAGACCACCTCAGGTGATTTAACTTCGGCCTGCTATAAACAAGAATCGCCAAAATCCCATTAGCTAACCATTGTAAAGGTCAATGTGAAATATTGCAATGGGGCACACTTCATTATACCTGTCATTGAACTCGGCAGGTGTGGTTGCTGCCGTATAATTGACCAAACGCTGATTTTGCATTATTTATTTTAAGCTGAACCCTCGGAAATTTGTCCTTATATTTATTTATTACAACATGGTGAAAGGTTGCTTTTTACTACGTCCTCAAAATATCCTTTCGTTGAAGTATTGTTTAGTGGAAAGAACAGAATAACGTGTTCAGAGAGAATGTTTTTTGTTTGTTTATCAATCTATATGATAATGTCAAGGTCATCGTTTTTCCAAACAGTTTGGAATTTTGAAAATATGTATGGTAACATATTAGTATAGATGACATTCCAAATTTAGCTCACTCTTGTATTCGTCCGAAAATCACTATACTAGTCTTATAATGAACTAAAGCCATTACAATCGTTACTTCTTTTCACACCTGAGTGGAAAAAAAGAGTGAGCAAAATTTACATACGAATGACATCTAATATGCATAATTACTTTATTTCTAAAATACAAGCCGTTGAAAGAACAATGACTATGAAATCGGTTGGTAAAATGAAAAACCTTGGCAAAACTACAATTTCTTTAAAGACACCATTTGGTGCCTTTCACAAAACAACACTTCAACTAAAGTACATTCTTAGGGTTGTAAGCACATTTTTATGGGTGTTCATTCCAGAGTAAAGTGCAAAATCAGCGTTCGGTTGTTTAAAGTAACAATTATTCAACTAGTGCATCAACCATTTACCCTGTGTGGATTTGCAAAAGTTCATCCCGGTGTAATGAATCTGAGCGTCCGATGAAACGAGGGGTCCGGCCTAATAGAACTAGCAGAATAAACGGTAAAATCAATGAAACAACTGATGCGTAGCATAGCGTGTCTGAGAAGTTTGTACACAGTTCTATGGGCACTAGGACACGGACCGTACGATTCATGACACCGGACCGGTTGTTTCCAACTTTACATCTTAGAGTTTCCATTTAATGAAAAATACCAAACTCTTTTAGTGAAAATATCAATCATATGGGAAACTTGAATATCTTTGGTAGAAAGGTCAAAACATAAATTTGATCACATTTTGTATGTTTTAGTAGAAGTTGACTTGTTTTTCATTTCAGACTGCACGCTCCCGTGTTTTTTTTAAACACTATATATATAGGCCTTTAAAAATCAAAACAAAACGGAGTGTTAGAATTAATCCCGCACCCCTCATTTACGAAATTACCCTTTTTGGGCTTTCCTTGGCTTAAAACCGTTCAGTAAGGCTAATCAGTTGATGAAGTATCCAGTAATGTAGTAGTTCTAACTGGTTTCGAGCCCCAAACTAAGGAGAAACTACTGAGATGCCCTCTTCAGAAGCACAGAGTGCGATGCTGATTTGCTGCTTCTATCAAATGACAGTGACAATGACATGGATTGTGTTAACATTTGGTTGACAATCATGAATTTATTTATTTATTTATTTTTTGGTTTAATTTGAATGGCGTTTCTCAGCAACTACGGCTGACAATTATGAAACGAATGTGGATTTAATAAACGGAATAAGTTGTATATATATTCCGTGGTGTTTTTAGTAAATGGTTGAAAATTTGGTTTAAAATTCGCTACATGTTTTTGTTGTAAATTTCGTGTTTCATAGCCAGCCTACCATGAAATTCGAATAACAAAGCACAAATACTCAATAGGGAAAGCGTGTATAATAATTCACATCACGTATAATAGCGCAAACAGAGTTAAACAAACAGGTAGTCAAATTTACTCATTACCGACTGAACCCCGCTGATATTGTGCAAGATCTCAACGTAATATCACGTTTAGCGCCCTCTACATGATACCGTTAGCTAATTGATGAATTTAGGCCAAGTAAAAACTAGAACATGTTTATCGTTCCCCGGATTTTTGAAGAAAAACAAATTGTAGGAAAAACGGTTCTAAAATCTAATAGTATATATGGCGTATTCAGCTTGAAATAAAGGCATGCTTTATTTTCTGTTTTATGACAGGCAGCCCCTCCAGTGATTAAAAAAACCTCTTTAAATGTTTCTACTACATTTGCAAGATTTAAGAACACGCTTTAACTTTTGAAACATCATTTTGACAATTTACCAAAAGAAAATAGAAGAATCTTCAAACAAAGAGGGTGAGGAACCAAACATGTATGTTTTTTTAATCGGCCTTATTAAATTCAAGTTGCCAGTACGGACAATTATATCCACGTTTAGATTTCGCAACAAGCAGTATTCAATAGGGCCCATAGGGGGGGGCACTCAATATTAGGTTTCGCACCAGGCTCCATCAAAAAGACCTCCCTTTTTTTGGCCCGCTGTCACCGAAAGACCCTTGTTTTTACAATCTGTCACCCGATGCCCCCTATTTTTTTCTCACTTTTTCTCACCCAAAAACCCCTAGTTTTCAAATTTTGCTGAATTTTTCCAATTTTTATCGAAATTTCAGGAAATTTTTGTGTAGGGCCTAATTTTGAAAATTTGCGCGAAATTTCGAAATTTTTTGAACAATTTCGAGAATTTTGTGAAAAAAAGACCCTACTTTTGGAAGGCTGTCACCGAAAGACCCCCCTTATTTAGGCAGTTTGTCTACGAAAGACCCCCTTTTTGAGGCAATCTGTCACCGAAAGACCCTTGGTTTCAAGTTGGCTGATGGAGCCTGTACGTCACTTTCATACCCCCCCCCCGGGGCCCAGCACACCACTTTCAGTATTTTAGGGTACCCGATACCAGGGGGGGGGGGCAAGTTTTGACCTAATACCCAAAACATCCCTACACGAGGATGGGTAACGGAGATTAATCTAAAGTACATCAAATTTGAGGCCCTAAACAAGTTTGATCCAAAATAGGCGCGTTTGGCACTGAAAAAGCAACCATTTTTCTTGAAAATCTAGATTTAACAATCCTAATATAAACACATGTTATTCTTCGAAAAGGTACCCCTTTTTTGTGTTCTTTCGTTCACACATGTGTACACCAATATACCTAAGTCCTCCTCTTCCTTCTGGGACATACAGTCTTTCAAAGTCATCATGTGGTCACGTGTGATGACACTGCACCAAATCAAAACCAATTCACTATCAAAGTTTAAGTGTTATGTGTCATCCGATTATCACCATACCAACTGGATCAAGCTTTTAAGTAATGAACCTCAATCGAAACGATCACCACGCAAAAGTATACCACCTTCTGGTACTCTTGTACATGATTAAGCGTGATCCAGTTACTAGGGAGTTCACTTCGATAGTGAATACCTATACTGCTTCTTTTCTTTTTTTTTCTTTTTTTTAAGTCGTATTAAATAGGTTAAGATAGCCCATATTTCTGGTCGATAGTCACTTTATGCGCATATCAATGCTGAACGTTTAAACCGAATCTGGGTAGACCAAAATAGAGTGTTAGGCCTACCTATATTTGTAGAGTTTTTCTGCCTAATGAAATTGTTGGGGTTGAATATCTTCCATCTGGCTTTGGAAGATGATAGGAAATGCCTGTTCGGCAGTGAAGTGAGTGTTCATGCTACTTTGAAATTATGTGGACATGTTCAATTAAAATCAGAATATCATTTTTTTTGGTGACCGAAATAGACGACCTTCATCCTGACCCTAATAAGTTCAATAGGGAGAATGAAGGGGTAGGGTTACTATTGCACTCACTTTCATTACAGATCACAATTGTTCAATAAATTCTGCATACAAAATGATGTCACATTTATTATCCTTCACAGCAACAAGGCAAAATTGTTTTGCTTCATATTTGTCAAAAGAAAAACTGATGACAAAGCATTGTCTTGACAAGACTACAATTAATACAATTAAGTTCCACACTTACGTTCAACAATCAAGTTCAACACTACCCATGATCAGGTAAAGTTCAACAATACTTATGATCAGTTAAGTTAATTAATACCTGTGATCAGGGGTAGTTTAACGGAATGCTGGACACTTCGCCCCCGGAAATGTTGCCCCCATCCGTAATTTTAGGGCAAGGGGTGTTATATAACCCTAATACTAATCCCTTAGCTGACCCTTACATTACTAAATCATAACCTGAATACTAATCATAATTCCTAACCTTAATCTTACTTTAACCCTTATGCTGCCTTCAGAGTCTCTGCCGCTTTGTCGCAATTGCCGCTATGACGTAAATGTTGTCAAGAATATTTTGTCGCCTCAGATCTGACCGCAGCAAGAGTATCAAGCCGATACATCGTTTACCTTGCCGCCCGGCCACAGACAGTTGAATTCAATTCAACTCGGAAGCGATGTCGCGCGGCAGAAACTCAAAGGCAGTTTTGAAAAAAACTCTGAAACATCAAGCGGCAATCTCGTAGCGTCGCGGCAGAGACTCTGAAGCCAGCATAACTCTAACACTTACGATGACCCTTACCTTAACACTTACGCTGACCCTAACCTTACCCTCTAAACCTAACATTACCCCAAACCTTACTCCCTAGCCCTTATATTACCCCTACCAAAGTTTCCGGGGGTGAAATGACCTGTTTCCATTCAACAATAATCATGATCTGGAGTAGTTCAACAATACCTGTGATCAGCTACAGTTAAACAATTAATACCTGTTATCATGGGTAGTTCAACAATACCTGCAATCAGCTAGAGTTAATCAATATACCTGCTATCTTGGGTAGTTCAACAATACCTATGATCAGGAGTAGTTAAACAATACCTGTGATCAGCTGAAGTTAACCAATACCTGTGATCATGGGTAGTTCAACAATACACATGGTCAAGAGTAGTTCAACAATACCTTTGATCAGCAGCAGGTAATCAATACCTGTGACCATAGGTAATTCAACAATAAATGTGATCAGGAGTAGGTCAACCCTAGCTGTGATCAAAAAACAACTTTAGGTATAAATTGCATTAACCATCTACACTGATAGACGTGCAGTTTTGTTGCACGTGCCATCGCGTAATTCGTAATTTATGCAGGGCACGCTAGTTACAGTCTCGCCGATTAAGGTTAAAGCAAATAAACAAAATTTGAATTTCCCTATTGTTTTGTTATGTTTATAAAAAACAACATTACAGAGCTGTTAAAGAATGAGAAGAAAAGTACTGTTTTCAGATCAATTGGTACATATGCTGTTTGACATATTCCAATCAAATCATTACTTTAAAGGCAGAACAAGTTCCCCCTTTGAGCTCATTGTTCTAATTAATATAATAATTGTACCTGTGTTATATCCAGAGATGCCAGTGGTGGATCGCGAAATCTAAACAGGCGAACGTAGCGAAAGTATCGCGCCTCACGGCCGGATTTTGGTTTGCTCCATCGAAAAATCCAGAAATCCGGAAGACTGGCATCTCTGTATAATATCAGACATCTGATACCTGCATTATTCTTAAAACAGTACCTTAGTTCTCTAAACATTGAATACACTTGAAAGACTTATTCAGTCCTGTGCAATGAAATGCAACACTCGCTCACTTTTTTTAAAGACGCAGACTAGTTCCACTATTAATTATGAATAACTATAATTGTCCTTTTTTCCTTCCAGACTAGTAGCTTCCTTGTTTGAGGCAAGACCATCTGGGATGATGCCTGTGAGTGAGGCACACTCAATATTTCAAGCAGCTGGGGGTACCAAAAACATTGCTGTGTTTGGAAAAACAGTTGCAGAGGTTTTCCAAATCTGTAAACAGAAGAAAGTTATCGCTGGGAAGAGGATATATCCTTTTAGTTGCATTACAGACTCCAAACCTGAATACAGGTATAGATGTAGATAATGCTTGCGCATTTCTCATTTGTGATGTAAGAATCAACTTTTAAAATATGCCATATTGAGTTGACTCATCGAACGGCGCATCACTGAGATGACGGTGCTGCATGTACTTCAATGTGCTGATCTCTTTAGGTGTAATCTGGAAAAGATAAACATAAAAAATAAACAGATCAGAAAATGTGTTCTTTACTATTTTTATTACACCTTGACTCTTACATCCACAGCAGTTTACAGAAACTTTGGGAAAAAAACCAAGGCGCCAGTGACAGTAGATGACATTACCATGATGTTTGCCAAATTAAGTATCAAAGATGAGTCACATTGCAGTTCCAGATTAACCCTACCAACACTCTACAATGAAGTAAAGCAATCAACTAATCCTCTGCTGCAGAAATGGAGTGTCAACTATAAAGAAAATAAGATGACCTTCCTAAATATTCAAAAACAAATGACCAATGGGATGTTCCCAGCAAAACAACTGTGTATTAGTGATTCATTGACACTTTCAGCCTCCTATAGAAATACCCCAATCATATTATCAGCAGAACTCAATCAAAAGGTCACAAAAATTAATCACGTAATTCATGCCCTGCAATATCTAGATAATTTTCAACCATGTCAAGGAGTTACAGGCGAGCAATACAAGGGCTTAGGGGGTTCACACATAACAGAAGTTGGGGAAGGGGGTATAATTTTCAGATCAAATTCATGTGAACAATTAGTAAAACTGGGAAAGAGGTGCTCATACTGTGAAAGATTATATGGCAACTTAAGAACTACATTATTGAGAAAGAGGAGAGGCGAAATTAAAGAGCCAGCATCTGATGAACAATTGAGAACTAAAATAAGAAAACTAAACGCAAACTTAAAATACCACAAAGAAAAGGACAAAGTCAAACTTACTAAGAAGGATAACAGTGACTTACAACAAATATTTAACCAAGTTGACAAAACAGAAGAATTCACCGACAAAAAGATGCAAAAGCTATGGGAGGCCCAGCGTGTATGTGTCAAGGGCAGACAGAATAGATGGGATCCCGAGTAAGTAGTTTAAACACCAAAAGGTTTATAACAAATGATCTTGATCACACATGTTTCTTATAACTAGGAAATGTATGCAATGTCAACATTGGAATCTTTTTGGTTTCTATTTCAAATGAAACCAAGGTTACAGATGAAGCAATATATCTCAAAACGGTTTTGACTCAAAATCAAACCATTTTGATCTTAGTTATTAACAATCATACCTTGGGCCATGTTTGATGAGTTTGTGATGTGTACTAACATCCCTATCCACATTTTGAAACATCTCTAGATCTGTAATAAAAAACAAAAATAAAAAACAATGAATAACCTTCGAACTGTGAATAACAACAATGCTACAGATTTGTAATTTCTTCATAAAATTTTTCAGTATTCATAGGCAAATCTGAACAGCCACGCCGTCATGATTTGGATTGAATGGTCATAACAGAGTCGCTCTCACACCTGAAAGGTGCTTCGAGTAACTAGGTTGATGATGTCAACTTTTTGTTATCAATATTAAATCGTGATCATACTTGATGTGTGTATTGAGTACCAGATTACTTGAAAAGACAAGATATGCAACTGATGAGCAGGCTTGAAAAACAGCGTTGTATTGTTTAGGATTAATTCGGAATTTCTTTTATCGATGTAATCACGCTGCTCCTTCCTCGACACGAGCCCATCAGGTAGCTGTTAGGGGGAATATCACATTCTAAGTGCTCATAGCTTGCTCGGGTATTTGGTCATTGCAAGTAGCCTAGTTTAAAGCAAAATGAATCTGATGATTTCCTGATGGTAATAATAATGGCCTGCGCTTTAAAACCCTAGGAAAAGGCGCATAATAAATGCCGACTATTATTATTATTATAATTATAACAGGTGTATAAGTAGTTTTAAATTCATATAAATACCTGTTTCATAATTTCCACCAATTTTCCATCCATCTGAAACTGTATCATAGCACGTCACAATGTGCCATGTTGCTGTTTCATTAAAGAAAAAATAATTATCAAACAATTTATTAATCATTAATTATCTTTTGTTCATAGGATTATAGAGATGTGCCTTCAACTTTGGCACAGGTCCAAAGGCAGCTATTCAGAGCTGCGAGAAAGTGGATTCTTGAGACTACCTTCAGAAAGACTTCTTCAATATAAAAAGAATAAGGTAATGTTAGACCACTTGAACAGCATTCACCAATTTTGATTGTGGGATTCAAGGACCCTGTGGCACACAAATGACTGAGTGTCCGGAATCATAGAATCTATAGACGAATCCGATCAGCCAACACATGGTTCAGATTTTGGCGGCCATAGCTGGAGTGCATACCAATAATGTGCCTCTAATACCCCATTATGTGTATGTCAAGCTTCGTAAATCAATAGTGTATTGTAATCAGGATTGGAACTTGAGCATGTGGGATTAAATTCAGTTTGAAATTCCCACCAAAAAGGCATCAGTTTGTGTGATCTCAAGTTTATGCACTCCAGTCATGATGGCGGTCTTTTGAGGTGTAAAGAATCGTGAAATTGGATTTGTGTATACCTGAATAAAACCCTGATGAACATTTATATTACTGATGTTCTAAAGTGTATTAAAAAATTTGTTTTAAAAAAAATTCCATGCTTTAACAATCAAAAAGTGTAAACAATTAAATATATATATATTCATTGGTGTTTAATAAATAATGTCTAAAATTAGTTCAAAATTTGTTATTTTTAAATACAAATCTTTAACTTTGAAAAAAAGATAACCTTATAATAAAGTAAATCAGATGGAATCAAAATCCCATATTTTAATAAAATTAGAGTAAATTTTATTTACACTTGTGTATAGTTTTCATATTATTTTTTTTCCTGGGTTATGTAACACACATAATCAAAATAGATGAGGTTGTGATTATCTTTGGTATTCACATTATAACCTCCATATCTTTTGCTTTGTATCTTTTAATGAGTTTGTTTAATTATTTATGTTGAAATGTTATAAAGGTAAATCAAAAACCAGGCTTACACAAAGATATGATGGTATGGATGCAAGACCAAGCAACAAAACAAGATATAAGTGAGCGTGGTAGACATGGTTATATTGTGTTCGATGAAATGAAAATACAGGTATGTAATATTAGATGATGAATTTGAATCAACTATCTTTAAATATAAAGTAACTCTTGTGTATCTACTGAATGCAACAAATTTAAAACTTCATTTTCACACTAATACCAGTACTGACATCAAATGTTTTAGATCTGGATTACAATTATATTACTTTATTTTTAAACTAGTAAAAGCATGCATCTTCAGTTATACATAACAAATAATTAAGATCGATCTTAGCGTAATCTACTTAATGTGACAATATCATTGAAACCAGTGACCTGAATGCCATAGTTTCACTATATTTATTATCCTTCCAAGAACACCATTATTCCATATTGTAAAGACCAAACTACTTTTCTATTCTTTTTACATTAAAACGAAATGTAAAACATTTTATTTTGATAGTTTTTGACATTACTTTCCATCTTGAAAAAATGAGACACTATTCCACCCTTCACGATCGCTTACCACTAATACTTGTTAAAAATGGATTTTAACTTGTTCTTGCAGGGACAACTACAACTAAAGAAAGAAGGAGACACCTTCTCACTAGCAGGCTTAGAAGAACTTGGTGATTTGAATGACAATTTACTGAGAATGACAAGTGGTGTGTATTATTTGCATTGTTTGTAGAATTGACAATGCTGGATTCTAAAATAAAACAACATTTTTTAATACATGCTGGTTTGTGGCAATTCAATACTGCTTCTGTATGGGACCATGCAAGCTAAATTGTGAAGTGATAGATAAATGTACCAAATTATCACCATAAATCTATAACATCAGACCCTTTTTTTATTGGCAGAATTGGGTCACGGTGGGAGAACATATTTGAGAATTCATGACGATAAAAATCACAAAACAATTGTTACAAAAGAAACTTGTTATGGAATAAGTATTTACTTACCATTGTTGTATTAAATCATGCTTGATGGATGGGTTAAACTATCTGGTGGTATCTGTGGAATCTGTGGACTGGAAATAGTATAAGAAACATGTTACTCTGAATGTTGATGCCCTACAACATAATTTGCATTACAATTGATTAATGATAATAATTTATTATAGATTTGAAAATGACACTAATTTCATAGGGGTGAAAGAGATTGTTCACCAATAAAATTATTGCCAAACAGTGTTGAAGCTCTTTTGTGAATAAACCTAACATTGCATTGCTTTCTATATTTCAGGAAATAATGCCAAAGTGGCCACCCATATCCTCCAGTTTTCCTTTTATGGATGTGAAGGGTTTTCTTTCCCTGTGGCATATTGGCCGACAACCCAGATAAACTCTGACTTTCTATTTAATATTTACTGGGAGGCAGTTTATGCTTTGGGCCAACACAAGTTTCATGTCCACATGTGTGTCTGTGATGGGGCACAGTCAAACCGTAGTTTTATTATCAATCATTTCACATCAGAGGCAGCTGCAATAGAATCAGACTTCACCATCAAGAGTCTGGTAACAGGGGCACCTCACACTTTCATGATGGACCCCTCGGTGAGTTTTTAAATGATTGTTGAATTATTCTCAAAGATAATAGAATTATACAAAAATATATACAAGCTCGGTTCTATTTCAACCACAAGAAATACTTTTAAACAGGCATTGGGCTATAATTATGATATTGATACCATTGGTAAGTAAGATTAAATTGCCCTGGCATTTATAAATATTATGTAGAATTGAATATAGTATAAAAGCATAAACATAATTTTAAATAAACTATACTGTTAGGAGAAAACCTTTTGGAAAATAGGTTGTAACTCTGTAGTTTCACGAACAACACTTGCGATTCAGAGTTACAGGCATATGATAGTCACCTTTTCCCGTAAACTATACGGTGTGTAATTTGAATTATATTTGGGGCTTTTATAAAAGTTGCAGTTTTCTCCTTGATATTCAGATTTGAAAGGTTGTAAAAATATATCTTTTTGTGTTACAGAAAACCAGGGACTGAATTTTAAAATATGGTAGTGCTCTATAAAAAGCTCTCCTCGTCATATCAAGGGGAGCTTTGAGGGGAGCTATTAATGGCATTTGTCACTACTAACCATGGATTTATTGAATTTCTAAGGGGAGCCGTAAATCACTCTCTAACAAAGTGCTTAAGGAGAGCAGTAGGGAGCTATCGCTCTCGCTCCCCTTAAAATGCAGTCCCTGGAAAACTGAACAAACCAGTTGATTAAAATTATGCATTGATATTTTGTGTTCGTTTAAATCTTTTATTTTTTAGCACAACTTTAAGAAAATAAGAAATAACATTGAGAAGAGCAAATCAGACAGCAAAACCAGATACTTACATATACATGGTAGTCCTGTTACTTGGGCCCAGTTTACAGCTGCCTATGAACATGATCTCACCCATAACTCATTGAGCACAGCACACCGTATCACAAGCGACCACTTTCACCTAACATCTGCTTCAAGAATGCGTAATCATCTAGCATACCATGTCTTGGGCGACGGAATGTGTGAACTTCTAGAGGTATATGTAATCAAAACATGTTGGATTTAATATTTGGATGGTATACTAAGTTATTTTATTCAACAACTTAACAAATTTGAAGGAGAAAAATTATGAATTATTTGCTACAACTGCAAACATTGATAATAGCAATATAGTGTAATGGGATAATATCAATACAGTGTCATGGGACCAAGCAAAATGAGCCGGGACTTGCAAATATTGATTTTGAGATACAGTTACAGGTATATAAATGAAGGAAATAATGTGTTTCATATTGTTTTTGAAACCAATCAAATGCTCATAACTATAAACAACCCGAATGGATTTTCTGAAAAATGTTTTAAATTGTGCAAACAATCAAGCACAAAATTGAGTCTGACTTATTTTGCTTGATCACATCACATATTGTTACAAATTGGAAGAGATCTATAATACGTGTACATGTTCCTGTTTTTTCTACTGTTGATTTTCTTTCTAATAGATGCATGGTTTCTTTTGATACATGACCAATCATCATACTTTTATGTGTTTTCATGGAAATCAAATGAATTAGCTACCAAAATATAACTTTACTTGCAATAAAAGCCAATATTTCAAAATATTATAATATAAATCACAAACCTACATGCAGAGCTACCATATTTCTGCATCATTTAATAATCAAGCATGGAGCGCCAATTGGGGGTATTTGGGTTATGGACATGATCAAAACAAATGTGTGACTTGTGTAGCGCGTTTGTGACCCCCTACATTCATTGTGAAAATAGCGTGAAGTTACCAAAGCAGCATTGTTTTGTGCTGATCATGCAAGCATCAATATGTTCGGTTCAATTCCATGCCCAGGCGTGTCCATGCCTGATGTCAGCAAGGGCCTAATGTCCAGGCGTGTCCATGCCTGATGTCAGCAAGGGCCTACATACCCCCAATATAAAGAGCTCCACAGTTGACAATTACATTTGGATGGGATTTATAGAAATATGGTAACTCCAGTTGAGATCTATAAATAGATCATTCTCATGTTCTTACAGAGATTAAAGCCCCAGTGTTTTGAAATCAATTGGTATATAACACCATACATTTGGCCAAGTAAAAATAAACATGTTTCATGTCAAGGTTTTGGAAAAAATGGAGGGGCTTTTTATTTTGTAGTGTAAAACAGACCTAAATTCCCCTTTTTAACAGGTTTTTAACCTCATATATTATATAAAAAGGAGGAGCCATTTTGTTTGTTTTGAGAGGTGGATTCCTCTAGGGATCAAAACCTATCCACAAATACTTCTGATACTATCTTTATAGATAAATTTTAAACTTCTGAAACATCTTTTAAAAATAAATTATGGAGTATGTTATTTTGCCTTGATTTTTATAAAAAGAACATGTATCTAATTTGTTTAAAAACATAAATATAAAACAGCATCAAACATGTTTTTTAAAAAAAGGAATGTTCTGGGCTTGCATTCAGCCCCCCCCCCCCCTCTCTTGTAAGCATTTACCCAACTCTAAAGACTCA
>JAUMTS010443264.1:0-10566 GCA_032273385.1 Ophiopholis aculeata | reverse complement strand
TCTTATGTGCAAGATGCCTATGAGTGAGTATATGACATCCCGGGTACATAATATACTCCCTTTTGTTGTCAACAATGAAGCAGGCCGTTTAATTTCAGACTTAAAAAAATGATCTGGTGCATATGAAAATACTAACTCAAATCATATAATTGTTTTAAAAACAAACGGGAAATGGATAATTATCTGTCTGTTATCTAGATCCGCAAAGGTATACCAAAATGTGACACAAAAAAGGAGGTCTTATGTTGAACGAAATTTAATCTTACTTGATTGAGTAAACCCCGTGCTATTTGTTCCTTGCTAGATTTGTCCAAAACAAAGATGCATTTGTTAAGCACATGTGGTCGTGGGCACGGAAATAACAAAGTTATTTTTAATACTTTGATATTCAACATCATAATATTAGCTGAGTCTGTTGAACAACACTTAAGATCTTGATTAAATTTTGTAATAAGAATATTACTTATAATCTAAAACATACACATCATGTCTAAGTGTTACTATTTCGACTTAATCTTTGTGTTTTAATAGTGGATTCATTAGTGCAGAGTTCCGGGAAGGGCGAAGAGAAACCTGGAGAAATACCAGATACCATTGGCGTTGAACTTGCCACACCAGAAATTAGTAAGTAATGCCACTTTATAAACACGACAGCTTTAGACAGGATTTTTCAGAAGACCTTTTTACCCCGCATTGGGCTGAGTTGTTGTAAGATTTTTCACTGTAGGAATTGTCAACTGAAACTAGATAAGAAAGCAAATTCAAAATGACATAGGATTCCAGCAAGTTCGTAATAATTTATAAAATTTGTGTTGTTCTCAATGAAATGTTTTTCGGACTTCCTGGAAAGTAAGCTTCCTCCTGTAAGTCGAACTATTAGAGGGATTCAGTTTCGATTTTATATTATGATTTGAGACAAACCAGAGGTGTGAAGTTCACTTTAAAAACCGAAATAATCTAATATGCTCTTTTTATGGCTATCACTTAGAGTATTATTAAATTATAATATAAAAATAGCATTAAATGTGTTTATCGGTTTAGCCTACAAGTGACGAGGTGTTTAAACTAAATATTTAATATTTAATCATTTCATTTTACGTTTTTACTTTTAGGCTACTGTCCTCCAGACACGTCAAGATATGGCGCATTCTGTTACCGAACCTCAAAACTCCAGATGCCCTTTACAACTGCAAAACGGTCTTGTGAACGGCTTGGTTTTGTTTTATCAAGTGTACATAGTCTTGGGGAACAGAAGTTTCATGAATGTAAGTTAAGATGATGCCATTTACAGCCACAACACAATTGTATGAACTGGTAGGTTTTGATTTATTAAGTATACATAGTCTTGGGGGGTCTTGGGCAACAGAAGTATCGTGAAGGTAACTTGTACCATGGTTGTATGTATGTAACATGTCATATGCAGCCGCAAAGCTATCTTGTGAACGGTTTGGTTTTGATTTATCAAGTAAACATAGTCTTGGGGAACAGAAGTTTCATTAATGTTAGTTATGATGATGCCACTTGCAGCCACAAAACAATCTTATGAACAGATTGGTTTTGATTTTAGAGTAAAGAAAAACAGCATACTATTAGTATGAAATGGAAACCAAAACTAACTAAATTAGAAATAGCAATTAAATAATTGGAAGGTGAGGAAACTTACATGCTTTGAAAACAACTGTTATAAACACTCTTGGCATTTCCCAAATACTGTATAATGCTTCATGTCTGTCATTATCTGATTCTGCTTTTAAGCAGGCCGGTAAACAAAATGATTGATATATTTTTATCTTTAAACAAAAGTAAAAGAAATACAACAATAAAATGTAGATAAGAGGTAGATTGAAAATTGATTAAATCTCAATTTGGTATCACGTATGTAAGATGAAAATAATACCTGGACCAATACTGTTAAACATTGGTTTGAATCCCTTGGTGGTATTTCCTATTTACTGTAACTAAATTGTAAAAGTAGAGATGCATCTTACATAATTAGATAAGAAAATACCATTATTTAATCAATACTTCTTAGCTGCTTGTTACAGATTTCATGAAAATTCTATTTTATGGGAACATTATAATATTAAATATAATTTGAACAAGTGTTGTCTAACACAAGTTGGATAAAAGCTGGTATCTCAAACAGGTTGTATAGTTGGAAATAGCTTTTTTTAATTTAGGTGAATTAGCAAGTTAGGTGAAATGTCCATTCAATATATGTTAGCTTCATAAACGTATTACCGCTATCATCGAAACAATTGGAAACTGAAGTAAAAAAACAACAACTTATTTTCACTATTTTCATACTATGTTGAGATTTGGATTTGGGCTGCTGGGTTCGGAATTCACACAAATAATTGTGATAACTGATACGCCTGAATATCATTTTCAGAATTTAACAGTCACAGTGAAAAAAATTATGAATTTGTGGACGCATAACCCACACAGGCTGATATAAGCATAAACCAAAGGGAAAAAACAAACTATTTTGATAGATTTTAACGTATGATATCATTACTGCTTGTATTGTATTTTAGTAATTGCACTATTAGTAGATCTGGCTGTACAGCATTTGATGCTTGTGTACTCAACAAGAAGAAGACAATCAATACGAATACAGAAAGTACATATTTCTGACATTTTGTTTCACCAGTTCTCATGCGTGACACCCAAAATAAAGACTACTGGATTGGGCTTAATGACAAAGACACTGAAGGAACTTACGTGTACACCAATAGCGATGAGGTAAGTATGACGTATGACCTAACAATGACGTCATAAACATGGCCGACCCCATAGCTTCTGATATCACCTGTCGTTTATAATATGGTTTTCATGAATTGTAATTTTTTAAATAAGTTTTAAATGTGTTTTTAAAATCATTTCGGATGTGTAATCTAAAATTATCTTATTTGTTATGTTCATATACTATTTTTTATCTATTAAGTGCCTTTGGTTTGTGTTCTCAATGTATGGCGTATTATAAATGCCCTTTTATTATTATTATATAATAAAGCTATAGGTAAATATTCAAATCGTGCCAAAAAGTTTTAAATACATCAATTTTATCGCGTTTTTGCATCTTAAAAGAGTGAAGTGACATTTATAAAATACTTAGTAAGTTTCATGACCATTCTAGTACAATAAAAAAAAGGGATTTATCAAATGCTCAGACGGCAACCGGACAATCCACTGGTCTTAGATAACATTTACCACCCCCCGGTCTCTTTCTTTTCGGATTGGATTGTAGTGCGGTAGGAATTCATTCGTTCTGAGAGGGGTTGTTCCCCTCCCCCCATTTGTTAAGACGAGGGTTAAGTCATATCTGGTAATACCTGGACATATTAATTGCAAGCCTCTTGACAATAACAGGAAAACAAACCCGACCGGCTGTTTATCACAATCAACACTGATGCCAACTTGTAAGTGTTGCATTAACCTCTATAGCACATACAGAGCAGTCAAAAGTGAATACATGGGGTTGTCATTCACTTGGAAATACCAATCAGAAAGACCGTTATAATTCAGATATGAGATGCAAGAGAGCTTTTGAACGATACTAACCTGCAGGCTGTTAAGAAATGCACAAAAAACGGTGTGTAATCTACTTCCAATGAAATTTTGGATAGCCTTAGGGAGCGATCACTATTTAGGGGGGATATATTTTTCTGTGCAACGTTTTCATCAGCCCCCTTCTTGAACATAGAAAAATCTCATGTCCCCCCTCCAGTACTATTAAATATCATGTTCCCCCTCCTCTTTGCTAGAATATATTTCGCGTCCCCCCTTCATGTTTGAAACAAATTCGTGCCCCCCCCCCCCCTGATTTCCCCGCCACTTTGGCGTAAATAGTGATTGCTCCCTTATGACTTTTTTTCTAGATGGACTATGTTAACTGGGCTCCAGACCAACCAGATCACAGTAACTCTAACGAACACTGTGTATCAATGTCAACTTCTACCGACACATTTGGAAAATGGGATGATGTTAATTGTGATCAGTATGCCTATGCGATATGCAAGACACCAGTTTGTTAGTATAAACTTTTGACGATATTTTCTATAGATTCGATGAGTAAAATTATCATAGCAAAACATTGAATCAAACGCATCCAAGACCCATTTATTCGTATATACATCAGTTCTAAAAGTGATCACATGTGGTCTAGCGGAGCAGCGCGGGATTCATAATCAGAAGGTTGTGAGTTAGAGCCCTGCTATGGCCAACGTGTTGTGATTCTTGGCAAAACAATTCATCATACTTGCTTCGTTGACCCGAGCGCATTGGGTAGCTGTTATAGGGAATACTAAAATCTAAGTGCTGATAGGTTTGCACTCATTGGCTGCAAATAGCCTAGTTTAAGGCGAAATGGTTCTGACGATTTCCTGATGGCAGCGTAATAATAATGGCTAGCGCTTTGTATCCTCTGGAAAAGGCGCATTATAAATGCCGATCATGGCTCCCATGATTAAAACTCCCTGTGTGCAGCAATATTTACATAATATAAATTGCGTAGCCCGCAGTTTCTATTGATAAAATGTATCCCTCAATGCTAACAACTTACGGCATTGCCGTACTGAATGAGCACATTGCATGATCACATATTATGGATTGTCTTCTTTCTATTAACGTTTTCCTTTTCCATTTGACTATACAGCACCATGTCCAAACGGTTTTGAAAGCAATGGCGACTCTTGCTACTTATCTATGACAGAGTTAGTTACTTACAGCGAAGCTGCTACCCGATGCGAGAATTTCCAATCAGTTCTTACTAGTGTTAAGAGCTCAGCAGAACAACTTTATCTAACAGGTATAGTCATACGAATAAATCTTTTAAAAGCATAGATGTCGGATAACTATCACAATTAACAATTGTAACCAATTCGCAACCGATTTGATGCTAAAGATATAGAGAAGCGACCGCAAAATAAACGCACATGTTCATCTCAAGGTCGTCCCCGAATTTTGTTCATACAATTTTTGAGAAATCAGCAGCTCGTTTGTGGGTTTTTTGTAGGGGGAAGGGCACATTTAAAAAAAAAAGATCTTTCTTTGGTAAAACGCTGACTTTTAAAGACACTACTCTGTAGTCACTATCAAAGTCATTCTGGTCCTCTTTTTCATAAATATGCACTTTTGAATGTTTATGACATTTATAATGTAGAGCTCGGTGTATTTATGTTTAAGTATTATTATGGCATATTGCCGAACAAATTTAAAGGGTTTTTTTTCATAAAATATTAGACATACACGATTATGACACGAGATTTTATGGAAATTATAACACAAGAAACAATAAAGTTGTTACTGATAATGCGGTCAGAACTAAAGGGGTTATTTTATGGACCTCTCTAAATGAATGTGTTAAAGATGCAAAATCCGTAAGACATTTTCGTCAAAAACTCAAAACCACTTATATTGCTCCATACAATGAACTTGTACATAATTCTGAACTTTTAAGCGGGTTAATGTGACAATGGTGTCCAAATAGACGTATATGTAACAACTCTTAGTAACATAAAGGGAACGGTCACCCACTCTGGACTTTTTGGCCTTTCGACCTTTTCCTCTATAATTATCTTTATCGTATTTGTAAGATTAGGTAATTCTGTTGTAAGTTTGGGATAATTATAGAAATAAACATGAACAATGATTGATTGTTTTCATTAAAAGGACCATTTAAGAAGATTAAAAAAGAAACCCTTTTTCATGTATATAAATATCTTACACAGTTTATAATGACTGATTCTAAAATTAAATAAACGCAAAGCTGTTTTATGTCACTTTGTTACAATATTATTGACCAAATAACAGCTTTATTTTAATACCTTTTTTCAAAAAGGTGTTGTTGAAAAGACTGGAATCAACATGTGGATTGGCCTAGACGACATTGAAACAGACGGTACCAGTGTGTTTAAGGACGGATCACCAGTAAGACAATTAAATGATATATAAAACACACTACCAATGACGTTCAAAATATCTATGTAGAAATGTACAAAATTGGTCTTACCCTGAAAACACTGCCTAAAACATGTCTTCCTCTAGTTATCGTTGTAAATGATTTCAACTATTTAGAAAGAACAAAATGTAAAAGGAAAGTATAGCAAAGAAGAATAAAGTGGGTTGAAAAACGAACAATGATATAAAGAAAACGAATAAAGAACAAAAATACAAAAAGTAAAGGTGAAATAATTGCTAGAAAATAAGACGAAGGCTAAATAGACACTGGAAAAGAAGGAGGAGAAAACAACGAACAAGTATAAACCACAAAAATGAAGAAGACGGTCAAACAATAGAAGGTAAAAAATACCTTGAGGGAGAAGGAAACGTAAATGATAAATAAAATAAAGAAGAAAACAAGATAACAAATAAAAGTGAACAAGGTAAACAAGATGAAGATAGAGAAAATATTATGATATAATTTCAATTCAACCTTATGTTTGTTCACACAGCTTGCATATACTAACTGGGGTGCGTTCCAGCCACAAACAACGGATGATGGGGAGGATTGCGTGTATCTACGCGCCACCAATCAAGCTGGTGAATGGACTGATGATCAATGTATTGCACAGGCTGGATTCATCTGCAAGAAACCAAAGGGTACGCTTTTGGACAAGAAACTAATCATAAAAATAATGTTATTAAATAGGTTCGAAGGTGAAAATGGACAAATGACACGGTAAATTTGATAGTGCATGATAATGTATTAAACAGGCCATTGAAGTTTTGAAGGTGTGTAACAATTTACAAAATACTGTTTTTTTAATCCACGAAAATCAATTGTGGGTCTATATTGGTGTTGGATCCACATACAAACCATTGATTAATTGTTATATTGAGCACATACTGCAGGCATACACTCATGAATTACTAACGCACATCACTTTACTGATTTTGTCAATATTCATTTCGGACCTTTTACTGTGAATTATAACATCAACATATACACCGCTTGTCTACAAGAAAAACAGCGGTTAGTAAGTGACCTTGCTTTGGTAAACAATAACAGCTGAATGACCCAAGCTGTACCAGGAAAACTATGGCCAGGCATATAGACATAAGCCATACCTGTATTTTTATTAGGGTATGCAAAAGAATAAAGTAGCTGATTATAAAATAAGGCCCTGAACTGACTTACTTTCTTGTGAATTCTAAAATGTCAAAATCTACGCTTTTTTATTTTTGCAGTAATTATAACCGTAGTGTTGTACGCTTGACTGATTAAATGTATTACTTCCTTTACTTTAGGGCCATGTCCTACCGGATTTCTGCCTCGAGATGTTTACTGTTATCATGTAAACACTGAAAATGTTGATTACGCCGGTGCTAAAAGATCATGTGAAGAAATGGGCACGACACTTACGGTCATCCGTAACGAAGATGAGCAAACGTTTCATTCCGGTTAGTATAGATGTTTAAAAATGACCTATTTCAAAAAAGCATTGGCCTTTATCCATTAGGGATCGATGTCAGTGTAGCGTCCTCTAAAAGTCCGGGATTTGTAATGGCTGTCATTTTATGTTATTGATTCTGGAAATCCAGACTGAAAATATGTACTTTTTTTGGAGCACGTGTGCGATTAAGGAAAACAGATTTCCTTTCTAAAAAGCCTAAAAAGACTGGTTTCAATTTTGCACCCCCACACACATAGAGGAACAACATATTTTGTCCAAATAAAGCTTGAAATCAAAGTGTTATTGGTATGATTATCGGGTATGGAGAAATATTAATAAGAACTATTTGTCTGGAATTCAACAGCATTCAAGTTTTCACTAGAATAATTCCAAGGAAAAATCTATAGGATTTTAGACTTTGCTTTAAACAAATCTGGAAGTCCGAGTTCCTTTATACTGTGGCTGTTTAATTCCAAGACAAAAAAGTCTGAATCTCAGGCCTCGATTATTGAAAACAGTTTGGAAATCAAAATTATTCTATAGGGGGTGCAATTTGCTTCTGGATTAGCCCATAGCTTTATCATTTAATTCGCAAATAGCAATGAAATACCAAATAACAACAATATGAGAACATCTTAATCATGACTGTGTGAACGTCATTTTTCTTCAGATGCTGTGAAGGCTGCTGGTATGGACCTTTGGATTGGAATGACTGATAGCGAGCAAGAAGGAACCATGAAATGGGTTGACGAAACACAGGTAGGACATATTCTTCTCTACTTTTTTGAAAGATGATAATACGTCAAGAAACATTCCGCATCAGGTCTCTTAAATACTTACACAGCTCAATTTATTGTTATTTTTATAATTTCTGGTTAAAAACACAGTCATGATTATGTCAATATCTTACGGACGTCTGCAAAATTCTATTATTACATAATGGTAAATTGGCGACAGCATTTTTAAGCACAGAAGTGTTAATTAACCTTGTATTACCAAGGGTTTTTCTGTTAAACCGTTTATCAATAAAATAAACACTTCAAATATGATTATTATGTTCCATGGTATAGATACGGGTCTCTTCTTTCCCTACATACAAATATAAATTAGTAAAAACATCCCATTTATGACAACATTGTTACTTCAAATTATTCAACAATCTCAAATTTTGCGATATACAGTTAGATATAGGCAACATTATGTGTGAATATTTTGATTTTACAGGCCACTTATACCAACTGGGCAAATGGAGAGCCTTCTGATAGCACTGGTAGTGAGAATTGCGTTCACCTGTTTGAGGAAGCTACTATGTTAGGCGAATGGAACGATGCAGACTGCACTACTAGCAAAGGGTACATGTGCATGACACCAATGAGTAAGGATTCGTTTTTTTCTGTAGGCCCCTAACCTTTTTGTCTGCTTCTTACCTATTATAGTTCTTGTTAATTTGGATAGGCCTTTACGGATATTTATTAACTTTATTATGTGCTCTTCAGATCTTTGTATCTCTGAAGTTTCGGAAGGGGGGGCTATGCAAACTGGGTTGCAACCCTGTGGATGTCCCATGCAGAATTTCTCGTACCTATGTATTCGATCACTATAGGCCTATATAATAGCTATGGTAGAACTAATTAAAAACATCAATATAATGTAATTGAATGGACCACAGGTGTTATATGCTACATCTATGGTTAGGAAGAGATTAGTGAAAGGTCACTAAAGCGCTACTTTGGGTCAACATTGATTACAAGACATTGATAATCCATAGGTCACTGTCAATTGCTGCAAATGATTGTGTTCCGATTATAACTATATCTCCTCCAAATTGGAGTAGCACTGTGCTCTTTTGTTGTGAAGTTGTAAAGTAAAACTTCGATGGCTTATGCCAAAACCATTATTTTGCTATATAGTTAAATACTTTTCCACTACGACATTGGTCCTGCCATTTTTTTAAATTGTTACATCTTACCGAACGTATAATAATAAGTATCTTGGTTTGTTTTTAACTTCACAGCCGGTGTCGGAATCACAAGACCGGAAACTGCACCAGGTAATTCCTGTCCAAGCCTATAATATCTTATCACTAAGCTCTGAAACAATGCATGTTATCATAGCAATTCGTTTTTTAAAGTGTCATTATGATTTAATTATCTTACGATGATAAATAAGACAATAGCTTTACAACCAATGCCTTCACAACTAGACAACTCACCAGTGTGTATTGACAGTGTATGGGGCATATTGTTTGAATTTTTAAAGCGAATACTCTTTTCTCATAACACGAGGTTATATTTTTTAACATTCTTATATTCCTTTAAAATCTACAGCCAGCCCACCACTTCTCTATATAAATATCCCTTTTAATTGTTTTAAAGTATCACAATCTGTAAATTGAGGCATAATATAATGAGATTATAGGTTTTTAAAAAGTATTGCAGGTAAAGGAAACGCAAAACGAATGTCAATTAAAATGTTTCTTACGTTGAGTTTTAACGTGACGTAAGCATGGTAAGGTATCGGCGTCTGTACATTCATGCTGTTGTCGGGTTTAATCACGCGCAATTTATGTCCCATTTGGGAAAATAACACGCGAGTTACAGCATTCAGCAATCAAAAACTCACTCCCAGTGATATCACGTCTGAACTCATAGTAAAAATGAATTTAGCTACAGTTATATAATGGTTGTAAATTTAAATCTATGATTACCAAATTACAGATCTTCAGTGCCTAGAATGTTCTTATGAGATAGTAGATGGCGAAGTGCAGGTGGGAAGTAGCGACATCGATGCCTGTTACAATGGTGCCACATCTCTCCCATCTGTAAATTGCGGAGACACTCTTACTTCTGGCAGTGGAACTACACCAAGGTGTTACACGGCATTGTATAAGGGGGTCAAACAAACGGGTGAAATAGGTAAGGCACCACGTCCATAGGAATTCGCTCTACAAGATAACTTCTCACTAGATGTTCGCTACCCAAAATTTGTTTTAGATTAAAGAAATGTTTGCGTACTTTTGATAAGCTCATGGCAATAAATTTAATGAGAAGAATTCGGTGAAACAGCTGCTATAATCAATAAAAAGGAACTTGATGAACGCAGAAGAGGGGGCCTACTTACTCAGTCATCTTTATGATCAGCTGATCCTGACGACGTCATCACCTGATGA
>JAUMTS010442153.1:0-13596 GCA_032273385.1 Ophiopholis aculeata | reverse complement strand
CAAAGTGGATCAGATGATCATTCAGAAGAAGTCTCCCGACGTAGAGAGACGAAATATTATTTACTGTGAGTCAAAACCTGGTTTTGTCACTCATAATTAATTTATCATGATACAATATATATCTTTAAAAATATCAGTGGCTGAAATAGATTACAGCAGAAAAAGTAACCATATAAAATATTATGTTAATTATATAGAGCCACGACTCTATAAAGTAATATAATCAGAAAACACAACTCATGCTAAAAATACAACTGGCTTTGTATTGGCCGTGGTTGGTTTGTAAATCGATGGTAATAAGATGTGGGTTTTCTGGACGCCATTCTTGAGAAATAGACTTGTAATTACGTCAAAGTGAAGTGTCCAACACGTTTGTAAGTTGATGTTATATAACACATTGTTAAACATTGCTCAGTAGGTATTCCATATTATGTTATATATAATAATTTGCATTATCCTTTACACCTTTATAACATGTCGTTTTCAAAATGTGCCAATTTGATCCATGTTTTCTTTTTGCAACTGTTAAAATTTCAATTTGATAACAAACTAGCGCCAGATCGCCTTACAGTACCATGGTTTGCTCAATAAATGTGCCATTTACCAGGTAGTTTCATGTGTTTAGTCATCAAAACAATGAGTTTAGAACTCTAAAGCGAATTTAGTGATTTGTTCTCAATACAGTAAATGTAATAAAACATTATAGCTTACACACATTTGGAGTTCTTTAGGACTTCAAATAGTAAATACTTTTTTCACAGAAAATTAATATATTTCTTTCCTGTAAACACGATGCGATTCTGAATCATGATCGTTGAAAAGTTAATGATAGACTTCAAGAATCACACTGTGATTAAAACCACTTTACATTATTTACATTTTAAGATTACCTGCTGGGTTCCTTTCTATAAGAAACAGTTTCAAGAGGTTATTTTCCATCTAAATACTTTAATATTCAAATACCTTAAGGCAAAAAGGAAGATACGATATCGAAGAGAAAGTACACCACTTGATGTGAAACGTGACTAGAAACCATACAATATTTAAAATAAAAGTGCAACACAGCTTGTTGAAAATAGATAGCAACTTACAAAAAGTACTGGTAGATAAATTGAGCTTTGTGTTTATGTTTGCATAGTTGTGTTGCATGGGGTTGCATGGGGTTTGTTGCATGCAGTACGCCAACGAATCAAGTATAAATTGCTCCTTCTTGCATTTAAAAGCAAACTTAAAACCACCCCACCTTATATTCAAAATCTGTTAAAACCACACAAAGTTAACAAAGGTAGCATGTACCTTTGATCTCACGCTGATGGTACACTCTTGGCTTGCAACAGAACTCATACTAATTATGGAAACAAAGCCCTTTGTAACTCTGTGCTAGCTCTATGGAACTCACTACCCAAAAATCTCCGTTCCTCTCCTAGTCTGAAAATTGAAAACCGATTTATTTCCAAATTAATTACATGTTTGAAGACCTTAAGTTGACTTAATTGTATATATTGTGTAGCCTAAGATGTAGATTAAGTTTTGTAAAGCGCTTAGATCATTTTTTGCATAAGAGCTATAAAAGTACCATTTATGTATGTATGTCTGGGGTTATTTTTAAAGGTGTACTGTTGTACCAAGTCTTTTTGTGGTAAATGCCATGACTAAGTTTTTTTTGTGGTAAATTTCATGACTGTACAGTAATACATCTTACGACTGTTAGAGCATTGCATGTGGTTCACAATACGTCAAATACGTCATTTGTCATACATGCTCTTTTTGCAGTACCCTAGAAACTCCTATCTATCCCATCTATTATTGTCAATAAAGCATATCATGATAATGACTATTTCCTTATAAGAAAAAAAAATGAGCATCAGTATTTTTGTAAATATTTGTAAATAATTCATGTACTAACAAGTTGATGCGATTTTTAACAATATCAGAGTCAACATTTTGACTCTTTAGTTAGTTGAATATTTTAGCAAAATAAAATGGCTACCCAAACAGCGTTAATATCAGCTACAGGTTGTATGCAGCAACGCGACGTCATTTGAGATGACGTGGCAGGTCTTATCCATTTCAGACTTAACTACTTCACTTGCTTTTGTTAACATATCATAGCGACATGAATATACATTGTTCTTTACCATAGTGGGTTTGGATCATAACTTTTTTGTGAAGAAAACAAATGATCATCCAATTTAATAAGTATTGAAAAGCTTTTCAAAAATGAAGAATTACAAACATTTTCCAGATGTTCCTTTTTGCAGCTCCAAGGTAGTATTTGACTTCTTATAATATTATTATTATTATTTGAAGACGTTTTATATACTGTCAACTACACAAATTGCAAAATGAAATATTAAACGTATTACAATTCCAAACACCAGTCAGAAAAGTACACGCATTTCTAATCTATATGCAAATGAGCTTATATTTCCGGTTTAAAAATAAGCATATATGTTTGAAACATGCCATAACAATTTACATTGGCATTTCTGAAATACAGGTCTTGGTTTTAGATAGTAAAAGTACTTGAAGAATTATTAATGGTTTTACTAATGAGGACAAAATCATAAGACCTGCACAAATATAATTAAGTAAGCCTTTACGGGCATTGAAGTTAGCTTATTTGACCGGAACAAAGTATATACTTGCAACGTACTCGTGATTAGAATACATTACACCGAAGTAATTTGATGACATTCTAGCGAGACACACGCACTTTTCTTTCTTTTGTGGTTGCTATTGAACGGCATGACTATAAATTACCTTTCTTGAGGATTTGATATATAAATGATTACACTCGTTTGAGTATAGATCTGCCGTTCTTTGGTTAGCTAAATGTTACTACCTGTCTGCCACTATTGTTTGATGTATATAGTATTAGTGTGCATTATTAATAACATGTGAACAATTGAAGGCGCTATTTATCGAAAATCATATTTCTAAATTTACAAGTTAGTTAGCACTGGTATTTTGCCATCCATGCAACATGAATAGTAAAAGAAAACAGAAAAGAAATTTTAAAAATGGTTCTGATCAAAAAAGTATTGATATTTAAAGCAATAACACATTTAAAAAGGTAAATAGCGCCACCAATCTTGACATACCAAATTGATCAGTAGTATGTTCAAACATGCCTAAAACAAAACTGTATAAGTGACCATGTTACAAACCCTGTCACATAAATCATTCTCAATTTTAACTATCAATGAACAGCTCAAGACTGTTTTTTGTGCACACAATATTAAGAGCTAATTGGTTTACCAGATTTAGCATATAGATGCGATAATCGATTATCCATACCATAGAAAATAACTAAAGAAACATAAACTAATATGGTAAAGTGCTAACTTATGATCCATATCACCAACTGATCACATATGGTGTAATATTACATAATTACTAACCAATACTATACAAATAAATGGCAACACATTTCAATCTGTTCTGAAACCAATTGCAGTACTTCCAGAATAATTTCTCAGTACGGTTTCTCTTGAACATCCCTAATCACATTTTGCATATTTTATTATTTCTCATGTTTATTTATTTAATGTAGAATGTATGCAGGTTCCAACACGTATATCTACATGTAAAGTCGACTTATCGTCCTCTGTTCTTTAAATCAATCCGCTCATAATTTGAGACGCTGAATTTCTTTGCGAAAAAGTAGCTTATGGCCAATAATGAGCAAGTATGGAACATGCGTTAGTTGTTTTTACGAATTGCATTAAGCTTGAGTGTTTCTAGTATTTTCCAAAATATGTTAGTTTTTTTACTACATATTTCTGATTTTTTATGTTATTGAAGCTCGTCGATTCTAAGGTACTCGTGTAGCCACATTATCCTGACTTTAATTGCAAACCAGTAATAGAAATCAACATGAGCAAGCAAGTCTAATTAGGTAACCACTAATTACATAATTAATTAATTTTATCAAATATTCTAATTAGTAAAATGTAATATAGAATTTAGGAATTCAGAAATACAGACGCATAGTACTCTATGTATGACGTGTCCTAAAGAGTTTACACCTTTCTTTAGGAATTATTTTGAATAACATTTTTTAATAAACTGGTCGATTAAAGCAATAAACATGCATCATTTATTTACCTGCCATTCAATATAATTTAAAGCACTCAGCAAAGCAGTATGCAATAGAAGATGTCCAATATGCCTCATATAAATCAATACTTGGATATGACAATATTTATTGTTTTCCCTAGACACCATCTGTTGATTGAATATTTATTGAATATAAATACATGTTGCTTGTTCTTTTTAATTAATATCGATTTGAATGCACTAAGTTCAATGTTAGGGCTACATTAAATAGTTATACACAATATAACTCAAAACTCTTATTTGCAAGACAATAAATAGTGCCTTTTAGATGCGATTTTACATATTTGCTTCTCTTCAGCTGGGCTAAACCTTTTGCTTGACATATGTATTTTGAATCTGTTTTTATCTCATGTGTAAAATAGTATTGTTTCTATAAGTTATATAATCATTTTCACATAAAATGTTCCCCCAAAATAAAATAAAAAATACAAATGTCAAAATACTTTTGCTGCAGACGACGCCCACAAGTTCTAAGTGAAATTTACGGTGATGTCGTAATAAATTGACAACTGATATTAAATGTCACCATATTGGATTGCCGAAAAGCAAATTGACATTTTATCTTTTTATGTATAAAACTGCATTTTTCAAATCTAATCATTTTTTTTTCGATGAGTATATTTTATATCTTTAAAGACTTGTTTGAAATGAGATAGAGAATTGCTTTCTGTTCAGATCATATTGGTAGTAATTGCCTCCGTGTAACTTGAACTCATGTCAAACATGATATTTCGTTTTAAATTTCATGCCGGTTTGATACTGTTTTATTAGCTATGAAAACATATCTATAGATTCATATGCCACGTATGCTGGTATGAGTAACTTTGAACTTTTACATAATTACTGAAGAAATTGTGATCAACTTTTTTTTTTTATATTTGAAACTGAAATTCAGTTTTGTTTTGTTGTTGCATCAGATAAAATTCTGAAATAAAAAATATTATAATTTTTGCGTATTTTATTGTTTGTACTATCAATGCTGCTTTCAGTCGACTGTGCCATCAAATAACTGCACATGATTAATTCAAGGTTAAAAATACATATACACAGCGCACCTGGAACTGTGAGATCATAAATTACATGCAACAATTAAAATCATGGAGCGCCTAGCTGTATCGATGATAAATATTTAAAAAAAAAATCAAATCTAATATTTTAATAAAACCATTTTTGTGAGCAAAATATATTTGCGTTGGTCGGTTTCTATTATTATAATATTTACTCTATTTCATAGTTTTTAGCAATGAGAGAAAATGCCGAAATAAGTACTGGTTGGTGCTGTGCATTTCTACAGAACTGTGAGATAAATTTCATAATGGTTTATTTAAATTAAAAAAATCGCAATTCAATTTCGGTCACTTATGTAGCAACCTACTCAACCTATTTGAGACCCTTTTAAAAACAGTTACCTTTTTTAAAATGGAGCACTGCTATATCAAAGGCCCTAAAGCATGGAACATCACACTCTTCGACTTTACAAACAGATGTCTCATATTTCCGACACTGTCTGAGAAATATTCAAAGTCTGAGGCCATCATGGATGTTCTACTGGATAGAAACGCCCCGTGTGAGTAACGGATTATACAGGTATTCATGAGGGAGAATTTCATGAATTGATAATGTTCCTAACACCTGTGATGTATTACCAGACTAAGGTTGATTGATCAAACTCGTTATTCTAATTGCACCTAGGAGATCATGTTAGGAAATCATGTTGAGTTTCGTGTGATTTATCGTATTACACGTTTTGTAGGTTATCTCATTTTACAAGCATGGCCATATACCAAAAAAAACACACACATTAATTTGAACGATTACCCTAATATTAAGTTACCAATACCGGTCTTGTTTGAAACAAAAGAGAACAAAACTCCTTTTAATAACGTTATACTCTCAGATAATCAGATATCACCCGGTACAAACAGTACCTATGAGGAACAATGCATTAGACAAGTGCATGTTTTAAAAAGCAAAACCTGTCAAATGTAAGGTGTTGTGTTGTCGTCACTGTAAAGGTGTGAAGCTGACTTCCGTTACCTGATCCCTATATCTCTAAGATTTGTGAATACGTTGTAAAGTGTGGGTTTTCTTGATAATGGAGCAATACTAGTTTGAATGAATTTCCTCAGAGTCGTAGCTTTTTTGTGAACACCCGAATATAATAATTGCATTTTAATTGCTTTTCTTAAACACAAGTCTAAATAACCATCTTATGAATTTTCGTTTCTCGCTAGTTCATCTTATCGAATTTGCAACAAATATAAAAAGCTATAGCTAACAAGTGAAATTGCTGGACCAAAGTACAATTTTTTACTCAAGTGAATAAAAGTCCAAGAAATCCTAGTTATATGAGTACAAGCTCTGTTACCCTGTCTGAACTATTAAGAATTAAGAAGACACATAGACTGTATTAAGAACCCTAGGAATTTGTAATAGGCAGATACATCAAGCCATCAATGACGTTATAGATTTTCTCATGGGCCTAATCAAATTACGTATTCCAGGTCGGTAGTAGGGGATTTGAATATGAATAATAATTCCGCACTTTATAAATCATGACCAATACTAACGGTTTTATTTTGTTCGTGCTTAGAGGTTAGATTATAATAATGAAATGCATTAAAACGAAGTTCCGCGTCTCATTTTAAACATATGCCGGTGTCGCTAAAACTGCTATGAAATGCAATATAGCTGTAATTCATGAATATTCTATGAAGGTATTAGCGTGTGCCATCCATAGTGTTCTCCATATTAGTTATGCACTACAAAGAACTTAAGGATGTAGAACACTAGTAGCTCCGGAAGCACGTTTGAGGTGCGTGTTGGGATATTCAGATTACTAGATAAGATTGTAGAATGTAAAATGCAACAGATGACCTGTGTCGATTACTTCAACGTAAACGTCAAAGATATTACTGTAACTTTAACCAAGAAGGTATATATAATACTGGAAAGCCAATGGGGCCTGTTTTTACCCACCCCTTAAAAAGAACAATGCATAAACAAACACTTTATAATCCCACAACATCAAATGCAAGACAGGACAAGGACGGGCTAAAAAGCACGAGATTACTCGTAATTTTAGGTTCGGAAATGCTTCAAAGATTTGGATTGTTTAATATTTTTGGGAAGTGAATTCCAGATAATTGGACCATTGGTTGGAATATGTAAAGCATCGACTGTCTAGAGAATAAATGGATTATTTACACTTTCGTATGTATGAATGTGCTCGAGGGTTGTAAAGATGTATTTAGATTATATTGCGGGGAAAAAACAGTTGGCCTGTGCCAGTCTGTTAAAACAAATCGTAATAGATTCTTGAAAATCTTTATATATTTTGGGGTAAATCTTAAGTCGAATTGATTGTATTTGGGTCTTTGATGTATTCCCTTGAACAAATTGTTAAATCCTTTAACATGGTACATATTTAAACCTTATATAGTGTGGAGTTTGCCTTTAATACCTGAATATGTTTGCTTGTTAAGAAAATTTACAACAAATTACATTAGACATGGTTGGAGCCAGATAGCCTGTTGAGGCAATTGCTATAAGCAGTTTTATTAAGTAATACATAAGAACTTACATTTCTTTTAAGGAAATAAATTACGCTGTAGGTTTACAACATCCATTTTTAGAACCTCTGTCTAGAGTCTGTTCTATTATATATGTACATATTTAAACATAATTTAATACTTCAATGGGCTTGAGGTTTAAACTTTTATCATTTACAATACAACTACTGGACCGATGTTAGTGTAGTTTTCACCAATATAAATGATTGATGGGCATTAAAGCATTTGTTGAAGCGATAGTCGCGATTTAACATGTTTAAGAGTATTATGTTGTGTCGTGCATTTTGCAATGAGAAAGGGTTTCCAGTGGGTTTTCTCCCTCCTGAAATGCCTTGATATGTAAACGCCTTCAGGCAGGAAGAAGATATTATATTGACAAGAAGGTGGGCTTCTTGAGGTAAAACGTGACTAGGAAATGAAAGCAGGAACCATTAAATAGTTCAATTTAAAGTTCGATGATCAAAATATATAACAGAGCACGAAAAGTACATTTTTGGTTAGCGCATCTCGATGAAATAAACATATTTTTTATGCCAGTATAGCTTCCATACATATGAGTATCAGGGTGGTGTCTGTTATATATTATTTATATATCTTGTTACTTCCTTTAGTGTAAATTTGATGCCTGTCCAGCTACTTCCTAAATTCCCTTCTCCCGTCGTAAGTTATGGTAACCATGAAATAGAATAGTCAAGTTCGTTCACCTTTTCACAGGTGAAATACAAACACTTTTGGTAGTTACACTTAAGTTACAGTTCAAGGCGATAATCACAATATATTTATTTTCCCACTGAAGGGTAATTTATCAAAAATAATTATGATTAACTCGGCCTGCCTGACAAGCACTTAGCTAAACTACCCGTATGTTTACAATGCCACGTTCATAATTGTGCAATAGCAATATGGTTACAAATATTACAAACAAATAATTGCTAAAATACATTTCTGGATTGTATACACGGTTGTTTTTTTACTTATAAGCTGTCATTTGTTGATTGAAAAAACGCATATGAAAATTGGCCAACTATCTATGTTTTTACATAATATATGTTCGAAACTACCTTTTTTTAAAAGTCTTGTTAAAGTATGTGTATTAATTTATACTGTAAAAATCACACAATATCAAACAAGTAGTTTTTATACCATTAACTTAAGCACTGTATTTATATTCAAAGCAAAATTTATTTTTTTACCGTCCGGTTAGAAGAGCTAATATGAAATTAAAAAGTTGTTTTCATCAATTAACAAAGTTTCTACTTCAACGGCGTTACAAGAAAGACTCGACTTTTGTTTGTCTCCTTTTCATTAAGCCTTAATATTAATTAAAGTTCCTTTGAGATAAGATTGTGAAGATAGTAACTCTTAGCTGTCTTCCTATTTACAATTAATACAACTACATTGTCATTACTGGTCATGCATTTTGATAGATAACAGTAGATAAAACCAATGAAACCACATGTTAACATGAGCAAAGCAGGTTGTTTGTAATGGTAGACAAATTTAACAATCAGTGCAAACAAATCATACTATTTTTCTGTAGAGGACCTAGTGTAAATGAACCAGCCAATTGAAACTCTTGTTTTTAGTAATCTTAAATGAATTCACTGACCATGCCAGTATAAGAAGGCCTTGTAGCAAATCAGATGAATAGAAACTTACTTTGCAACAATGTTAATACGATATGTAAATGCATGGGATTCACGATTTTAAAAAACTACATCTTAGATAACTAATCTCAATCAATATAAAAGAGTTTTTGTACATTTCCATTAGGGTGCATTGATTGTACAGGTATATTGCATTAACATGCTTGTGACATTCAAAAATCACTGTTAATTGACTTTAGGAGCCACGTCTTGCATTTGGATACCTAATTCGTTTGCTTAATGCATTGAAGCTTGTTACGATAGTTCAAAAAATCAAATCTAATTACCAAAACTGTGTTAATGGCTAATAGATACGGATGTTTAACAGCTGCGTGAGCTACAGATTTATTTGCTTATTACATGTTTCACTTCGTGTAACATCCCAAAAACAGTTCTTAAGTTCGTTCAAATGGTGTGCAATTTTTCTAACAAAAATGTTAAAGTTCAAACAATATACAATGCAAATGTTCACAAGTTGTGTACAGCGATCTACCAACATCTTGTGAACTATCATTTTTAAAGCAGTGCTAGAGTCGATTTTACCCTTTCCAAGTCCAAGACTGAGTCCGAGTTCCTGGTGCTCGTGTCCGAGTCCAAGTCCAAATCCGAGTCCCTGGGGTCCGAGTCATAGATTGTTGAGTTCGAGTCACATGACCTTTACTAACAATTTGGTTTAATTCTGTTTGCCTTACATTATAATCAGAACCTAATCTGTGAACAATTTGGCATTCGTTTCCGCGCAATTTCTATGTTTGCCACCATGAGCCCGTTTATCGCGGTTATTTAACTCAATCATCAATTATTCCACATCTGCTGAATATTATATCATATCCGTGCATACAATTCAAGCTTTTGTTTGGTTTCCATAATGAATTACCCTGTTCCTGTAACCATGAAAGCTGTTAGCTTTTCTAGAGAAAATGATAATTTCACACTACTTGATACAGACAATCTATCAAATGCCGCTCTAGTTTCCGCTATTGATTAATATTTCATGGTAGTATATGGATAATATGCAAAATATGGCACACAATGACGGAACGGTACCCCTATAATGGTGACAAATGGGAGAATGGCACACTTAATATGGTGTGAAATGATATAGTAGTACACCTATTATATTCAAGATTCAAATACCATCTATCTGACGCATTCTGCTTTCAACCACCAAGTTATATCATTGTATGATGAATCATTTATGCACATTATTTTTTATTGTTAAGAACAAAATGGTGGTCCTGAAACATGAAATACAATTTGTTGCGTTATACACTATTATATTAATATTTGTAACATGTTATCGAGTGTTGTAATTTCAAAATTTGACCTCTAGCACATGCAGAGATTCAAATGTAATTATGAGTTTGTCCTTTAATGCGTATAAAGCAGTTTCGGATTTATGTATATAGTTTAGTGAAAATTATTCAAATGCAAGAATGTTTACAGTTTTTGCATTAAAGAGAAATTAAATTATAATATTGTACTAAAGATCACTTTAAAGAATATTTTACCCAAAATATAATTTTGAGATAAGAAATAAAAGAGTTAATCAAAAATCTGAATCTGTTTAGTACAACAAAGAAAGTATATATAATTATATCTTCTTATGATAAATGGAATGCATCAGCTGGCTTCAAAAAAACTATTACTGCTTGGATGAATTGATGAATAACTAATTACGCAGGCTACATGTAAAAGCATCCAGTCAAGAAAAATTAATACAACCTGTACTTTATTGCATTACCGGGGTAAGATGAATTCAACAAACCACTTTGAAAAGTGCTCTTTGCGGTGCATTATCGAGTGCAACATGTCTTAACCATGCTATACCTCTCATTATCAGTAATGTCATGCATACGTATCTGACATTTTGTGTGGCGGTCAAAGAGGACTTTGCATTCTATAGCGATGTCATTTAGTGCAAATTTCGGGAACATAAAGGATTTCGGGATGCCTGCATTTCACTCTCTGCATACGCATTGTAGTCTATATTGCCTCTAAGACTATCGGTTAATTAATTGGTATCGTGAATTTAAAAGTATCGTATTATAAAAAATAAAAGACGTATTACAATTCTCCCTGCATCTGGTTAAGACACACAATGTTGAATGATCACAGACGAAAGTGATAGTCTAACTCCTATAACTACAGGTACTACACATCGGTGTACCTTAACAGCCCTTAAGACAAGGCTAATGCTATCATATTGGCTATGTTGCCTCGCATAAAACTAGAAGGGAAGTATATAAAGGCTCTGATAGTCATTGGTTTTCAATGTCAATTTACTATTTCTTGACTGAGTCAGGTAAAAAATTACCTGTTATAGACGAGCCTGAAGCTCAAAGTCTAGTCAAATATCCTGTTGAAACCTATTTTCTATAAAGGTTTGCTATAATAAACGGACATAAATTGTAATCAATACATAAAGAGCACAGTAATGCTTTAAAAAATAGCATTCTTTGTTGTGTTTTTTTCTCTTCTTTATGCTACTCATATTTAAAAATGTTCTATTAGAATTACAGCTAGTGGTAACAAATTTGCGCAATAATAAATAAATTGATTCAACTGAAACTAGAGCTTTGATGCATTTGGTAAGTATGCTGTGTATTAGACATGTGAGTAATTTACGATGGAGAATATTATTTTCTTCCCAAAAATGGCTACCTCCGTATAATTTTGATTAATACTTCAAAAATACAGCACTCAATATATTCAAAAATGTACTTCCTGAAGTTCCCCCCACGCTCAGACGTTAGCTAAAAGTGTAATGGTCATAAATAATGAGCATAGGGTAAATGACATTAAACGTTGCATTGATAACTCGGCATTGTTGATGAGATTTGACAGTGCCTCTGAAGGATTTTCATGACGTGTTACAAAAATGAAGTATCTAAAATTGCACAATAGCTAAATGCTTATCCAAATTTGTATCCTTAATTTGGTGAATGTTGTACCTATGATGTACAACATTTTTACCTAAATATTCTGCTTGGCAGACATTTTCATCAATAAACGAAACTAAATACTACAAAACTGTTGGTTTTTAAATCATGTCATTGTTCCCTAATTCTAAACACTGGCTGTATTTAGATTATTTGGACATAATTAACAAGGCCTAGCTAATAAGCCAAAGAACCATGTAGGCTTGGTTGACACATGGAAATGGTTGACATAATTCCTAGTTGTTAAACCAAAGAGCCATATAATCTTGGTTGACATAATGATTGATGTAAGCCTACACAATCTGACCTCGTGGCTGGACGTAATTAATTGGTGGCTTATGAAGTAGATGTATCAAGATGAAATTAATTTGCATGTGATATGCTTGATATACTACCTGCATAATTAAGCTCCAGTTAACGTCATTTTGTATTAGTAAAAACACTCAACATACTACAGGTCCGCTAAGATAATATTTGAAGTTATCGCGATTCTAAAATAATAAATAATGCAATATTACTTTACAAAATAGATGAAAACATATAAATACATACAATATTAGCAAATCAGTTTGTAAAAATATTCCTTTTTGAACACTTACATACGTCTTTGAAGCGAATGTCCTTACTAATCTATACTATAATAACATCACTTGGTATCAAATTAGTCTCTAATGGTTTGGTCATATCTCCTCTAAGAAATTAAAACCAACATAACGGTCTCTTGATACTTCCTAAAATAAAATACAAAATATGTAGTGACGTCAAATTGAGATATGACATATCTGAATAAAATCGCTATTTATATTTTATAAAACAGTATTTCTAATATGAATTCACCAAAGTTTGAATAAAATATGAAAATAATCTTGATGGTGTTATTTTGGCATTATACCAATCAAAACTGTTTTAGCTTTACGTTGGTGATGAAATTATAGCTTCAGGCGGGCACAGTAATATAGGGAACTAATGAAATATTCTGCATTGTTTGTTAAAATGAGCTTTAATCCAAAACATATTATATATTGTACTCTATAAACCCAGAGAAAGAATATATTTGAAGCTCCATACATTTTATTTCATGAGTTCAATAATATGTTGAATATTACCTTATCTACCATACTCCCTGTAGATGATAAACGTGCTTTACAAAGGTTTAAACCCTTAAAGCTGTTAACTTTCCTCATTTTCATATTTCTAGTATACTATAACAACAGGTTAACCCTGCTTGATAAAAGTCAATAAATGAAATATTCATTAGTCAATGGCTCCAATATCATGCATGAGTGGCTTCGCGTGCAGAACATCATAAAACGG
>JAUMTS010441042.1:0-13599 GCA_032273385.1 Ophiopholis aculeata | reverse complement strand
ATCCACATACACACTGCATTTGCAAATTGTGCATAGTGACCACTTAGTCTCACCTCCTCAAGGGAGGGCTCGACAATAAAACTATTGAAACAAATTACCTTGTGGACAAGTATATGTTGGACAACACAGATCAGGATCGTCTTTGGCGACACAATGCTCTTTGGTGCTGGATCACAAAATAGTCGCGGACAGAATGAGTTACCATTCCGACACATAAATTCACCACATGGTTCTGGTCAGGAAACTCCTTCTTATTTTTACAAAATAAAACTATTTAAAATAAGTACCTTGTGGACAAATATATGATGGACAGCACAGATCAGGATCGTCTTTGGCGACACAATTCTCGTTTGGTGATGGCTCACAAAATGGTCGCGGACAGAATGACTTGCCGTCCCGACACACGCATTCACCACATGGCGCTTGCCACGTATTTCCCTCGCGTTTTGCTTTGCCTTCTGTATCAAAACACCCATCTGTGAAAGAAAATGTGATAAAACAACTTATTTATTTAGATTCTTTTCATTATGATTTAATAATTTCATCTTTAAGGAGACTTAAGGAATAGAAGCAATAACACACTTACATTTTATACCAAAAACATCCAACTTTTTTTTCTGATTGAAAATGTGAAAAGACTCTAACTACATAACATTATTATATTCATTCTAATAAGCACACAGGGAGGGCCCTTATGAAAGTCATTTAGGGTTTGGGCAATAATTGGAATGAATTTGGTACTACAAGAACATCTTGGTTTGAGAAAAGCACAAGAATAAATAATCGATCCTGCCTAATCTAAAATTATTTCTCTGATTTTTATCCCCTTATCTTACCAGTAGGACATATCCAGTTCGGACAGCAAACAGGTTCAGCTGTGGTCTCGGCAACACAATCTGGGCTTGGTGGACCCATGCATGCTGTAGCAAGACATGAAGATAAACCTTCGGCTTGACATGTACACGTTGTACACACATCTAGATTCCAAGTGGAGGAGACTTCGTGCTCAGTTCCGTCATCATCAACACAGCCTGGTCATAAAAGTGAATGAAAAAATCGTAATGTGTTTTCACTTTAAACAAACTGCAGCACATTGTTGTATTTTTTAGATACATGTTGATTTCCACTGTATTGGAAACCTTGAGAGACATGATGTAATGTAGTGGGAACCTTTATTCTCAACTTTTGTTTTCCACATTCTTGTATAGATATATTAAATTGCATGATTGCATGATTACTAAATTACTAAATTTGATCTCACAGAGTCAAATAAATCATAAAATAATACCACAAGAACTTCTTTGCCAACTCACGTTTTAATGAGGAACACCACAGATCAATTGTTCTTTTTTATATCATTTTTTTTTATACCCCAATACCCCAAATTAGAGCTCCATGGCTAATGCTGCCAGTACACAGGCATGTATAGATTTTCAAGTAGCTGTCCCTCTACTAGGATACCAGGCAGCAGACGACAAGCTTTATTTTCCTACGCCCAGAAGCTGCTGGGGATGCAGAAAATTATCTGCATCAAGAGGCCAATGCCTCATTAGCTATACCGCTGTGCCTGGAGAAAATAAATAGTTGCCTGCTCCGCAGCCGAATGATGATCTCCCTCAAGGATTTTGCCTACAATCTCCACAATTCTGTAAAGCATGAAAATTTTGCTTGCATTTTAATTTCGCGAGGGCATCTAATTTCGCAAAATTAAAATGCTTGCAAAATTGCATTCCCTAACTGCAAGCCAGTTCAGAACTCAGTAATCTGAAATTTTCATGTACGCAAAATGGCCAGAATTGATACTTCGCGAAAATTTTATTCTGAAACGTTCATTCTTTACAGTAATCTCAACCACTTAATTCAGCATCCATAGCTTATAAACATACCAGTTGGACAATCAGGCATGCCCTCTCCAAGTCCTCGTCTTGTTCCAGTGACCTCCTCTCCGTTACCATTAACACACCAACAGTCATCACCATGACATTGAACAGGTGTGAAATCGCCCATTGTTGAACATTGTGGTATATATTGTCCACTTAGAGCATCAGCCTCTTCCACAAGCCTCTGACATGTGCTCACTGCAAGAAATAGAGATTTGGTTTTTTAATCACCATTTGTATCGAGTACGATGTGAGGTTTGTGATTTATATGGTGGTGTAATTGCAAGTAAGGCCAAGTAAAAAAAAAAAACACATGTTTCACGTCCAGGTTTTGGAAAAATAGGAGGAAGAGGGGCTTTTTATCTTTTATTTTTTATTAGAAAAAGGACCAAAATGTCCCTATTTAGTGTTTTTTTAGCTCCAATTTTGGCAAACAGAATGGTATCTGAAAAGGAGGAGACCCTTTTTATTTTGTTGTTTTGAGAAGTAGGCCCTTCTAGGGATCAAAATACTCTCCACATATGCTTCTGATACAATTTGTGATGATATAGAATCAGTTTAAACTTCTGAAACATCTTTTAAAACAAAGTTATGACTGAAAGTTTGCAAAATAAAAAGCCAAGTTGCAAAATCTTCAATATGTTTAATCCCACAAATAAGCAGATTGTTCAGGCTGCTTGTTCTTAGTTGACTGCCAAAAGTCTTCTGTGAACGACAAAGAAGAGAAGGAATAGTTTTTTGGCATTTTTGGAGTTTTTATTCCAGAGACAACCAGCGTTGTGTTGAATGACATACCTTGGCAGTCGTACGTGGGACAGCAAGCGCCTTTCTCATATTTGATTGTACACAGGTGGGAAGTTGGAGGGTGATTGAAGCAGTCAACAGCAGGACAGACTTGTCTACCGTTGTCACAAAAGCACTCCATGCAAAAGTCTGCGGGTTTAAAATCCTCTCCATCAGCTACTATCTTACCATCTTCGTTCACACACTCTGTAAAAACAAATTAAGGGTAGTGCAAACCCAAATAATGATGTAATTATCAAGCTCTGTAACTTTTTAACTATTAATGTGATGTACATCAAAGTATACATTTTTTGGAGGGAATTTATTCAGAAAATCTATTTTTGGCATCAATTTTGACCAAAAATGCTTATGTTTTGAGAAAATCTTCCCAAATCACTTTTTTGGCTCAACATTTTTCACCAAGCTATTATAATTTGGAGTAAAAAATGCTAAAATTACTTGAACTTCATGTAAAGACAAATGCCTAGGAACTGTTTTCTCAATTTTGTGTTTAATCCGCAGATTTTTGAAAGTTTGACCAAAAAGTGCAAGAAATTTGATTTTTTAAACTTTTTTTTCACCCTGTTGGCATTTTTGGGTCAAAAATTCAAAACAAATTAGATAAGATGAACATTTGAGAATACCGTTCATAGGCATATATATCTTTTAAATGAAATTCAAGTTATTTAGGCAGGACAGACATTTTACTGCCATTATCACATAGGCACTCCATGCAAAAGTCTGCAGGTTGCACACCACTAAATATTCCTGGCCGGCACGATCGGTGTTGCAAAATAAGATTGGAAAAAGGAAGACCATTAAAACCCTAAAAAAAAATCTTGGAAAATAGCACAGACCTGATTATTTTTTGATATGGATGTACTATTTAGATGTCTTTCTCAACATCCTACCATAAAAAGAGCAATTATTCCAAGAATTTATTGATTTTTGACCTTTTATTATTTTTCTCTGTTTCACTCGCAGATATTCTAGAATCGCTGAAAAAATGTGGCAGACATCTCCAGGCTGGGCTAGCGCAAAATGGAGCCGGTGACCACATATCAAATGGCTTCTTATCTGGTACGACTGATCATAAACTTCAAGAAAAATACAAAATTTAGTGATTTTACTCATTATAAAGACAATAAAACCATGAATTTTCATGCAGCCTTCAACATGTAATTGAATAGGAAAAATATTTAGTGGTGTGCAGCCTTCATAGTGCTGTCTTGAGTCTGCTTTCTTTGAAGAATCTTTGTAAAGATTTTGTAGATATGGGAAAGTAGGCTGATTGGTCTGTAGTTTTTATTGTCTGCTATGTGTCTGATATTACGGTAAAGCCATAATTATTATTTCAAGCCATAATGTAGCGTGATGGCGAGAAATATGACAACAAATAGTGAATGACTTCTGGCAGTGATAAGTTGATTAGAATGTCATCTGACATTAACGGTCGATGGTTACAGTTGTGTTAATGTTCCAGCCATAGCAATGTTGGCTTAATGTCTGTCATTCATTATTAAAGCAACATTTAAATATCGTTCAAAAATATGTTTTGCTTATGGTAGAAATTTATTTAACGGAAACTTCATAATGTTTCTTCCGGACCTTAATCTTGAAAAAGACGTAAATTTACTCTGAAACAAAATGTTAATATACCGTAATATCAGACACATAGCGACCAATACACAATAACGTTATTGACCTTTATATAAGATGACAGCTTGATTCCAACGATAAAGTTTCTTGAAAGCTCTAGTACTACACATTCAAATCAAATGAATGAAAATTTGCATGTTATAGTTAAGTTATCGTTTCTAGGATGTATCCATATAATAAAGATAACAATGTGTGCCTGTCAGTCATTCAACAAACTAACCTCGGAATGAACAACCACACATCAATGACTCCTTCCCTACATTATTTCAGCAATCTCGTTCTCATGAGACGGTGTTTTGCATTTGCAAAATTACTTTCCTCGGATTTGAATACCTAGTAATAATGGAAGATTTCTAACGCAAAATGTTATCTTTATCATGTGTGGGAGATTAATCCGATTTCAAGCCATAATGTAGCGTGTAGAAGGCTTTATTAATATAAAGTGTCTATCTCTTAACGTGTCTACAAAAGTTTAATGTGACCTGACCTTAGTTGTGAAAACGAAAATTGAATCCTTTGTGAGTTGAGAATTCCTAGTGCAAAAAAACGTTTTTTAAACTGAAATATTAACTAATAATAGTAAAATATGTTACTGCAACATCAATTGAAAGGCGGTCGGTGCATCTCAAAACAAGTAAAAACAAAATTTCTTTGCAGACACTATTTTGTTTTGTGCTTTCACAAAATAATTCCTCAATTAAGGGACACATTTGAGGATGTTTGAAGCGAACTTGATTTATTTAAATATTATTCATTAGTATTTCACCTTGAAAAATCATTACTTTTTCTTGCGTACAAATGAAGGTCAATCCCCCCTCCACGGTTTGTATGTAAGAAAAATTGCGAAAATGTTGAACGACCGTTTTTTAACAACAAGGCACTTTCAAACGCACGCGCACTGGTTCAACTATAAATATATCTAAACATACCTGTCCTATGAACCTAATTCAAGTGTAATTTAAATTCATCTTGTTTCCTATTTTGTTTTAGAAAATCACTTGGTTTTATTTCCCAGCATTATATTTCTTCTTTACATTATGATTATGTTGATACTGGTGTTCTGTTTCTCCTTATCAAAATATTTTAAGGAAAGCAATACAAAAACGTTTTAAAACTAGGACATGTACGTAAAGTCATATAAACGACATTGTCATAGGTTGTACATATTATTACCAAAACTTAAGGGTACATTATTTGTTAAATACCATCTCTTGTACTATTGATATAGGGCGTTTAATTTCTTCTAAAGTATGTCAATGCAAAATTATGACGTGTACCTCTATTCATATGTTGTTGTGTAGAAGTTATCTTCACAATAAAACAACCTAGCTACAGCTAAGCCCTACGATCTCAAGTTTTTATCACTTTTTACATCACAATAAAAAAATAAAGCAAAAGGACTCATTAATCAAAAAACTCCCTTTCATTATAACACTTAATTCTTCTCTCAAAAATCGTATTATTTTACACTAACTTGAATCTGATAAAATCTTAAAAGCAATAACCGCTCTCTACTCTCCCTTAGAATAAGAAGGCAGTAGTTGAAACGGTTATAAATCTGATTTAAACCTTATTAAAGTGCTTATATTTCTTGTTATAGTGTAAGGGGATCCTATAGTATTTTTAAATTCGCACCACTTGAAATTGTAACTTTAGTATTAGTTTAGTATGCTACTTATCGATTCAAACGAAAGAAATATTGTACGTTGATTTGTTTTGCTGAAGGATATATGAACGTTCCAATATTGCAATGTCTTTTGTGCTTTTGTCAATATGTACTACCTGATATTAGTAGTCTAATTATAAAGCCTAAGTAAGTTCAATGTTCATGAATTATCATTCCCTAAAATACGGACGTAACACTAAAGTGAATAGATAATTTTGCATTATCAAAACTTCTGTGAAATTTATACCCCTATTTGTATTGTTTACAGCGTTCTAAATTTCAAATATGTTTAAGCATTGAAATTGTAAATGCAATATTCTTTAACATGTGAATGTCATTTTCAGTTATGTTTCTATCTAGCTTCACTGACGAATTACTGATTAACAAAAAAGGTTTACTAACAACAGTTCAGTCATTTAAAAAAGCATATTTGATTCGTTGTTCTGATTTCATTCATGACACTTTCTTATATCAACAAACATTAAGAATTTAGGCTTAACTAAGCATATCAAATATTTAAGAAACACTGCAGAAGAAACAAATATTCCATATAAGTTGTTATACATACAAAGATTTTAAATTAAAACATTTGGTTTTATTTTATTTTTTTGGGTACTCAGCATCATACAGAGATAAAAACATCTAGAATACAAACATACTAGTAATACTAGTACACGAACATGAATACATTACACCTAGTAATTTGAATAACATAGACATAAGAAGATATGAACAACAGTACCAAGGATAGCCCAAACACATTATAAGTGTCTTGCGGATTTTGAAATGTGGTCAGAGTGCCTGCACAAGAATTTAAGTCTCCCGCTGTCCTTTTTGATGACAGTTAAGGCGAACTAATCCCCTGAAAGACGCCTAAATACTTGAAAAATTAAGAGGTGTTAATAACAACTTACCGCTTGATGACCTCAAGTTACCTATGGACGACCTTTGGCACTTTAATGTATTGTAATCTGCTCGACGATTCTACCCTATCCGCGGTACTCTTGTTTTGTGCCTACTTTACTTTTTCTGGCAACCGAGATATATGTTTCTCCAACTACGTGGTTATTTCAATAAAGGTTCGTTTAAAACAAAATCACGATGTAGCTTTTTTCTTTGTTCGGCTTATTTAATCGTGCAATGTATGTGAAGCTTATGCAATATTAAATATAATAATTTGAAAGTTTTAATCTGGCAAATAAAATGGTATTAAATCAGGTTTTCCTATATCTCTTTTGTTATCACAATTCTTATCATTACAGGAATTGTGCCATTACGTTGCACTTCCCACTGAATCCCCCAAAAACGATGAAGGGAGAGCATTTTCGTCAAAAAATCATATCACTATTACCACAATATCTGATCTGAGAAATGAAATGAAATGCAAAAAAATGTATCTTGGGAATAATCCGTGCAACACTTTTACAATCCTAGGAAGAAGTTTCTAGTTCGTGAATAATTCGTGCGTATAAATCTTCGCTGGCAAGAAAAACTGATTGGTTAATGATGTTGCTACAATGTGTTTTACTTTATCAGTACGCAACATTTTGTCAAGTATTTGTTTAAAAAAAAAAACACTTTATATTATGTACGTTATATTTTGCACGGTTTATAACAAATATCAGCCATGGTAGTTGTATTTAAACATTCACTCATTAATATTTTATTGAATAACCTATTAAATAATCCGGAAACCTTATCAAAAACACTTTGCCAAAGGCTTAGTAGAGCTGGTTTAAATTTAGGAAAACAAAAGCGAATATTTTGAGGAAGCAAGACGAGGTCAAATTGATTCGTGCGTCTTTTACTAATTGATAAAAACGAAACAAGTTGGGGTTTTCTAAATCTATTATTAAATGTGTCTGCATTGACCCCTTTTCAGACCAGACTATTTTGTTACGCGTCTAACCAACGTGTAACCTTTGTCTTTCGACAGTTATAAGAATATTGAAAATGCTTGGTATAATAGGTTTATTAGTCCTAAGAATCTTAAAGTCATTTGACTCGACTTGTGTAAAAATGACGTCATAAGTGAAGAAAGGAGAAGAAAGCGAAACTATCTAAACATTGTAATTTCAATGTGATTAATTATTAAATGCAGTTTACGTACTTCACAAATGTCACCGATTATCCATGATTTAGGCCGCTTTTTAAATATTTCTCACAATGACAAATTCAAAGGATATTACATAATGGCATTTGACTTAGTAGTCGGGTTCTAATTCATAAGATAGTCTAAACATGTTTTTTTTTTGCTTTTACATCAAACCTACCCCACCGGACCAAAGTTGTTCAAGTTAATTTATATTTCTTTGCGGTTCTAAATACTTCAATTCTTCATTTCTTCAATTTGGTGGCCGCTAGAGTCGGTTGACCAAGTATTACAACGGGAACCGAGAACTTAGGAACAGTGTGTGTGCTGATAACAGACTCGATATGATTCCTTGTATCACTTCCGAACCACGGGGGCGCTACATGTCTATTAAATGCATTAAAAAGATCGTTACATCTATGTTATTTGTTCACACAAACACATTATATAGCACGATATTTGAAAGAAACTCAAGACCAAGTTTGTTACAATTTGCTTTTGGCGGGCTCGAACCAACACACGCGGCTTGTCACCAGACGCCTCCGGACCGATTGGCCACCTCGCACTCTTTTGTTCTCGAAATTATTGTTTTGTATTTCGTTCTTTTTCAAAATGGGTGACTGTACAAAAGGACTATACTCTTCTTATTATTTCAAGAGTTACGAAATGAAATGTCTCCATTTACACCCCTACCTATTGCAATTTCTTGATTAAAAGCCACGACTCGTAATTAAACTCAATTATTTTCTACTTTTCTGTTATTGAATACATGTGTATAATATTTAGTTTCATATTTCCTTAGTTGCGATTCGTCAGATACTTGATAATGATCCTGTAAAACAGTATCAAATAGCTCCTTAATAGTATTTATCTCTGTTAAAAATCTCGCAAAGCACCGTATAACAGGAAGCAAGGGCTTCATTTTTACACATCTCATATTTCTCCCTGGAATTCTATTGCCGTGACGCCCACATGGTTCAGAATTTACTCGAGAATTAGCATCCGACATCAGAATAAAATAACGTTTTAATGGAAAATCTAGTTTTATTCTTGAAGAAAACTTGAATGTCAATAGGTCATTTTGAACAATGCTACATATACTAACATACTATAATACCTATTCGTCTATTGTGAGAACCAGGTTTAAATAAAGTTGTTCACTGTTTTCAGAGTTGTCTTGTATTTTTTGTAATAGTAAACCAAAAAACAAAACGGTTCTGAAACGATGTCATTGTTATAAGGTAAAAAATATCTTATTTCCATATGAATATCTTTTTTACAGATATTATGTCGATGACAATTCTTTGATTGAAATGTTCTTATCTTCACTTAATTTATAATATTAATTTATGCTTTGACTGTGAATATCTGTTTGACAGATATGTCGATGACAATGCAATTCTTCGATTGAAATGTCCTTATCTTCACATAATTTCTAATACTAATTTATTCTTTGAGTGTGGGTTTGCCAACAACAACAACAACAACAAAGTTGTTATCAAGTTCTGAAATAGTCAATACTTGTAAAAGAGTTCCATCTTGATACATCACTAACCGATCACTAAATGTCACGACCCGTAATTACAAGTAATCATTTTTCTTCTTATCTATAACGGATTACACATGATTTTAATGTTTTTATCAATCCGATTCTTAAGAGGTGTATAGCTTATCAACTAACAAACGATGGTTTCATCACAGATAAATATCAAACAATCATTGTGAGAAAGGAAGTCATTCTCTTTCACATAATATGTCCCGTGGGATTATCATACCGTGGCTGAGAATCAAATTATCATCACACATAATCAAGATAACATTTTGCGTAGGAAACTTTCCCAGTTTTACAAGGGTGTCTCATCAAAATGTATTGCTGCAAATGAAACACGAGGAAGTCTTATGAGAATGCTGTGAAATGATAAACTAGGTTATGGTTGGCCGATCGGGTCATAAAACGCCTAAGATTAACTTCTAAGCTTTGACGCCTAAGATTCATTCTTAGGCGTCTAAAAATCATTCTTAGACGTATAAGATATTCTTAGACGTCTAAGATCATTCCTATACGTCTAAGCTTAGGCGTTCATCTTAGGCGTTTTTTGACCCGATCGGCCAATGCATAGTAAAATTGTATGCCAAAGAGTATGTAGTGTTGAGCGATGTACGATATCTTGGAGCGCTAGGTAAACGTACGTATAACTGTACGTGCTTCTATATCTTGTTTGCAATGAAACAAAGAACGAAGGTCGAATTAAAACAATGGAAATAGTTCAAAACAAATTAAAGATTAACTTTTCTTTTATTTAAGTCATAATCATAATGAATAGGCTTTGACAAGTATCACAATAGAATGTGTATTTCAGAGTGCTGCGCTTCGAAAAGCATTTCTTTAAAAACTTACATTGATATGGTTTCTGTTGGTGTGAATCCTAGCTGATGTGAGAGTAATTTTTTTCGAGGTCTATATCTAGGCTATTTAAGTTTTTAAAAACGTCACATTGGCAGGGTTTCACTACGATGTGAGTTTTGATGTGGCTATTTAGGTGATGACGACATATGTGCTGCGATAATCATTCCTTAAAAAACAAAAATCCCATCCCAATGATGCCGTTAATTTGTGTCCGTATATGTGCCTTTTTCAGATTACCTGTATTGTGAAAAAATTTAGCACAAAAACAAAGTAAATTAAAAAGGGTTTCCTATTACTTTTTTATATGAGACATGATGATGCACGTCTTTCAGGACACTGCTGTGAACACCAGTGTGCACACAACTTTGTGTACAGAAGTTCAGAACTCACGGTTTCTCTTTGGATGGATTCTGTTGTGAATTAGTCCTGGTATTTACATGTATTTTTTTGAACTTTAGATGTTTTAGTCTTTGCCTGTATTGAAAGGGGTTTAAAAACTGTTATGAATATATATTGTGCGTTTTCCAAAATCACAGCGATGTAAACAGTATTTCTACAGCAATCAAATTGATACGGTTTCTCTTTTTTAGTATGAATCCTTATGTGTATTGTACCGGGGTATTCATTATGTATTTCGGATGTTTCACTCTTTGACTGCATTTTTGTATGTTGTTTTTATGCTGTAATTAATAAATGAATAGATACACATAAAAACATTAATGTGAGAAAAATATCAGGATACGTTGATCTCAGTGGGCAGCTCTGCGCCGCATATGTTTCATACCATAAAACCCAGCCACAAAACAACAAGTGATAGCTAGTACGTACGTACCGCAAAATTTCGGATTTTGCCCAACACTAATAGTGATGACGTTCTTAGGCGTACAATATTGATATTCGAGGGTCAAAAAGCGCCTAAGATTATCGCCCAAGCTTAGACGTCTAAGAATGAAACTTAGACGTCTAAGATGGATCTTAGACGTCTAAGGTTAGACATTCATCTTAGGCGTTTTATGACCCTCATGGCCAACCATAAGAATTAGCATGCTTGCTAATTCTTATGTTCCAATACAACTTGATGTACTTACAAAGAAAAATTGACTTTTGTACTAGGTAGTTGTTTCTTTGTGTTGATTTAATCTTTGGCAAGTGCTATGCTTGGCTGGCGCGCGCGCAAGATTAAGATATTTGACTCACATAACATGTTATCTCAACTTTGCACTCACTTATAATCGAAAATGAACTATAAAAAGGAAACAAAATCATTTTAGAAATCGACGTTATATCATTTCGTCTCCTGAAAGACGAGTTTGAAATGATTTACCCTGAATAAAGAGTCTATCAATCTAAATTACCCTCAGGGAACTGAGGGAATAAGAAAGTGTTTCTTTCATGATGATTGACACATACCGGACATTTTTGTGATACCTTAATAACCGAAGTAATAAGCGGGTCAATCTTTTGCACATACGAGCTACTTAAAGGGCTCCAGTGCTGGCCAGTCAAAGTCCCGGGGGACAAGCCTGTAGCCACAGCAGTGCTACATCATCGATGGTTACTGTCTTATTTCGATGGCTTCATGTAGTGCCAAGGCAAGTTCAGGTACTTATGACAAGTGTTGACATATCATGTCACAAGGTTACTGGGTGTTTTGATGTGTTTTCCAGATATTTAGGCAGCTCTTTAACACATGGAGAGAATAATTGAAACGATACGGATGTGCCATCTCTAAATAATTTGGATGTTTTACAGGCTAATATAACAATAATATAAATAATACATATATTTGACTGCGAAAAACAAGCAGACTGTATTAAACAGTAATGGGAATACTTATGTTATTTTTTCGTTTTTTTTCGGATTACTTTACCATACCTCCTTTTTTGTAACCGACAGATGTGGTTTGGCGAAACACTTCGACACACCGCAGAAAAGACTTAGTTATTTTTGTATTTCACAATTATAAATATATAATTACGAAAGTAAAACATAGTAAGATAACTTCAAGTGGAATAAACACATTTGTAAACCAAACAAACAATTAAGACACGTACGATGTCAGTTTATGTAAGGCATGGTACAAGTGCAATATTTCCAACAATCAAAATCATAAAATACTAGAGGCTGTGACAAATGACATTTGAATCAAATACATCACAGCATAAAAACAATCACAGTGCAACATCAAACCATTCTCGAATATATTATATTTCTCACGGGACATTTTGCCATAACACTATACAATGGCTTAATCTGATTATTCTCCCACACAAGATGAAGATAGCATTTTTCGTTGAAAATATTCTTTTATTTGGTACTAAAATCTGAGTAAAGTATTTTTGCAAATGCAACACGTCAACATCTCATGAGAATGAGATTGCTTTAATAATACAGGGAAATAGTCATTGATTTGTGGTTATTTGTTCCAAAGCAAATGTTTTGAAAGGCAGACAAGCACCTTATTCTTAGTATAAACGGCACAGAAAATACAACTCAAATATGTCATCAAACATTTGATTTCAAAGTATAGTACGAGTTTGTTTTTTAAAAGAACACCATTGTCAGTTCATCTTATAAAGGTCACTTGTTATTATGGATTGGGCGTTGTGTTTCTTATATCACTGTTTCTAAGATATAATTTACGTCTTACTTTTATCATTTTTCTTTTGATACGACGCAAATATAAAGCAACATCTGGAAGAGGAAACTCTTCAAGATTAAGTCGCAAATGAAAATGATGAAGTCACTGGATTAAGGGCTAAGTTCCTGTTAAATATATTTATTGCAATCTCAGCAAAACAATGATGCAGATAAATAAATTAAGTGTACCTTAAATTATGATTGACATTTAGCGGATATTGATATGACACCTTTTAAAAGGGAGCAACAAAGGGTCAACCTTTTGCACAATTTGTACTCACTAGCGGGAACTCGCGCTACGCGCGAGTCCCGCTAGTTTATCTCCCCCGACAGCGGTTGGTAACATACAGCGGTTCCTATTATTTGGAAAGGTGGAACGTTAACGTTCAATGGGCGGAAACAGTTATTTACCGTTGATTTTTGTCTCGAATATTTATGAAAATATTTGTTGATATGAAGCGAACCATCTCAA
>JAUMTS010439932.1:0-13603 GCA_032273385.1 Ophiopholis aculeata | reverse complement strand
GGTAAATACAATTTATTGATAATTCTACTATAGTCTATATACAAACATGTGTACTTTTCACATTGATGAAAATGTAGAAGGGAAGAGGTTTTACATTTTAACACCCTACAATATATTTTACAAGGCACTGATCATTGTTTTCAACAGAAACGAAACCAAAAACAATCATACAAATAACAAAATAAAGTAAAATAAAATAAACAAAAATGAGTAAAATAAAATAAACAAAAAAGAATAAAATAATGCAATGTTTGAAAAACAGAAACACCATTATTTTATTGAGATATGTTTGGCTTGGCACGTTTAAATATTTCCAGAAATGTCAACACTTCAAAGGGAAGACATTTTTTTCCCCCATATATACATCTTTATAGAGCCTTCTAAATGTTTTCATGTGATTTTAACATGGTAATAATTCCTTTGTCTTTTCAATTAAGATGATCTGCAGTACTATTATTAGCCCATCCTGTCATGATTTCTGGAGTAAGAGCCACACTTAAAACACCACCAATTCCAATGCCAGATATTTACATTGTATAACGTTTGGTTTGTTCTTTAAGATGCTTTTATAACCGGGCAAATACCACTTACAAGAGAAAACACCTTATGTCTGAAAGCATGAAAACATGATATCAATTTACTTGTAACTTTAAACTGGAATACTTTGAATAAACAATATTATATAATCTCATTTGATAGATTTAAAAAAACATATCTTTATGACACTGATAAAATCTATGGACAAATCACAACTGAATGAATATAATCAAAAACTTGATAAGCTTTTCTCCAAACAGAACCAAGTTACATGCATGAAAGTTGCGTGAATTTTCAATTCAGACTTGACACTACTACTTCGGTGTCAGCCTGCTCCTCTACCAGCATAACTACTTCCCACCATGTACTATTTTGGGGTGTCATACATCACTCAGTTTAGCCAGCCTGCCACATCCAAATTTGAAAATGACATTGTTTAAAGCATACTTTGGAATGAGTAGATGAGAATACAATGAGAATACAACAGAACTTTGGCAGAATTGTAAGCCTGGAATTGTGTATATATAAACAGGTAGGTGTATAATTGTGATGTGATCAAGCAATTGGGACACTTGTTGGGCATACTGATTTTGAAATATAGCTATAGCTGATGATAGTGTTCAACAAATTGTTTGTATTTCATTGTTTACAGTGGAACCTCTTTAACACAACATCTGTTATCCAGATTTTTTGTTATCAAGTACTTTTAAAATCATGATTGACAGGAACTTCAAAACCAGTTTGTGTTATCACAGGGCTTTTGTGTTAACGACGTTTCACTGTTATACAAAGTTTTTATCTACATTTACTGTAAGGCTAATTTTGATAGAGGTTTCAGCAAAATGATGCCGATCACGACACTACACATATTTTACTAAAAAAAACCTTAAAATTTGAGATTGCCCAACAAACAACTCATTTAAGTTGACCACCTCACAGTTTGAAATGCTAAAACTTCCAAGAGTTTTTTAAACCAGTCTCTATACTTCTTTCATTACTTTGTGAAAAGAATGGAATAATACACAGGTTATGCATATTAACCTGTACATTCCCATACTTATCTTCACTCAAAATCTCAGTTATGAACTGCCACTCATAATAATGACAAAATAAAAATGTCCTTCTACAATAATCTGAATACTTTTAACATGGTTCCACACTTACAGTACAATATACATACAAAAATAAAATCACATAGTTAATAAAAGAAACAAAATACATGTAGTACACCAAAGTGACCAAACAAAGTTACACTTGTTTCAAAACTTTATATTTCCAACCATTTACCCCTTAATTATGCCTTCATTTTAATGCTGCTTATGGTCACCAACTGCATAATAATAATCTGCTTCTTTGAGTTTAGACATGATGGGAATGCATATTTTTGATGCATTACTTTGTATGCATTACTTTGTAACAATGCATTACTTTGAAACATGTGCGATTTCTTCGCAAGCGCATCATAGTGCGCATGCATAATGCATACATTGCATAACATCACATCAAAACCCCTTTTAGCACATGACCATATGTTTATGAAATTATGAATATTGTGGAATCAAACATGCAAAACATCATGTTGTCAACTCAATCAATCATTGTTAATTTACAACTAATTTACCATGAACAATAATTTTACAACATATCTAATAAATTCCATAACATTATACCTCATAATTGGTTTTAACCATAAATTCTATGAAAAATAATATTCAAATTGGACATGATAACACCCAAAAATATATTTGCGAAACCAGCTTGTTATTTTTGATTAATCCACCCACACAACATAGAAAAAGTGTCAGCTTTAAGCAGTGACATATTAACACTACATAGAGTAATCTGACATAGGTAAAGATATCATTAACAATTTAATATAAGGCACAAACTCTTGTACAATGTTAATTAATCGCCCACAATTGCAAATACAAATTTCAAATGATTTAAGCGTGACATGCATCAAAACAGCAATAGGCTGAATAAGGTCCGATTCCTGATGATCATCCTAGACAAGAATTTTATCTCTCTGCCTATCGTCTTGGACCAGCTTTTATATAGCTATTCTATTTATTAATTGTACGTTCTATGTTGTACTTGATTAAGTTACCATTTATCACTATAAACACCAATGCATTAAAGTTTTGTTTCATGAAATCAAGTGTAAAATAAATTGACCATTGATGATCAAACCAAAGATTGATTTTAAGCTTTATGAAACAGGCAAGGATGGATGTCTGTTAATGTTATACCCAGGTATCTTTATTAGGGACTTCAACATCATTTATAAATTATATTCTACATAAAAGTAGTGCCAAGAGTCGGTTTCAACACATTTGCAGGTAGGCATGCTTGATGGAATGATATCAGATTACAAGTCCACTAGGTGTTTGCTCTAGTCTTTTTCAGGAAAGTTGCGAGTTCCGACACACACTGCGTCTCCTTAGTGCGTGAGGTAGGAGGCGCACACTCGGCTCGGGTTCTTTAATCATGCATGTCACAGCCAATCAGCAAGATGTTTACCACATCCGTGTTTACGCATTTAACCCTGCACGGATGGCTCTGAACTCGCAACTTTCCTGAAAAAGACTGTAGTTACATTTACAATTACAGATGATACAAATAAATTAAGAGCATAATATTTGACACACAAAAATGTTGAGTTTTCATAAATTATCTTGATCAAAACGTCACCAAAAAATTATTACAAAACATTTTTCATATCATTGTAGATTTCTGAACATAATTTGACTGTACAATATCAAAATGTTGGGTATCATACAACAATGTATGTATTGGCTCATTTGAAAGCATACTGCACAGTACATGTTTAATAGTGTAGAATGTATTTACATCATTTAAACACACAAGATCAACAAAATACTATCAGAAACAAGAAGAATTATAACAATTTTATGGAATACACTTACACTCAAGTAGAAAATGGAATTGACATTGGTCAAATTTTAGGGGGGGGGGGAAGCTGGGGGATATGCTCAAAATAGCTACAGGAAGATCATAGATTATTGTTGTCCCGAGTCATTGCAATATTATGTACAAGTATCTCCCTAGTTGTAAGTATCTCCCCTGTTGTAAACCCCAGAAAATTATTTGCTTCATCCTCCATGTTAGTTTCATCAGATTCCTTCTCTGTAGTACCAGTGTTATCTTTCACTACTTCTTTAGCAACCCTTCTACCATTGAGTGGTTGTGGACCATGTAGGTGTGGTGCAAGACACTTGGGCTTGTGAACATGCACAGGGATCTTCTTGGACTTCTTTTTCTTGCCTTTACGCGATCGTGACCCTGGTCCGTGTAAATGTGGGCTGTCACATACCGGATAATGGTTGTGTTTAACTTTACAGCCTGATCCATGCTTGTGTCTTGATCTACAGGCATATGGTGACAGATAATGTGTAGGCGAGATCTTAGGGGATTTAAAACCTGGTGTTTCTGTTGCACTCTCATCTTGGTTCTGCTGTGCAGTTTTGCAGTTATTCTCAATACCATTTGCTGCTGGTTGCACCTCATTCTTTTGCTCTGAACATTGATTACCTTCTACCTCCTGTGATGCCACATCCTCTGCAGCTGTTTTTGGAACAAGACCATTTCCATTTGGACCCATCTGGGAAGGCACTTGATCATCTTTAGTAGAGTTGACCAACATCTGTGATTCATTAGCACGTTGCTTGGTCTCTGATACAATCATATCTGATACAATATCACTCAATGAAAAGATACGTGAATCTTGTGAATCCTTGCTACTATGATTGGAATCATTGAGAACAATACCACTTTCAGGTGATTGTTGATGAGTTTCTGGTCCGGATAGTAATATCACGGATTTGTCTGCACTTGATGACACTTGACTGTCCCCAATTACCTCAGGAACATCCAAAGTCTTCTCATCAAGGTCTATCCATCTGTTTAGTCGCATTCTACCCTCAAACCCCGTCGAAGTCTTTTCACATGCGAATGAATTGCAAAATTTATGGGATTCTTTTGGTAATAGAGGCTTCCAAATCTCTACCTCACTATCATCAAGGTCAACCACACATTTTGAATCATTACCACTCTGATCTTCATCAGGCTTCTTTCCCTGCTTAATCCCGTCAAACAAAAAATCATTCATAGTAAGATCACCCACTCCTATATTATCGTTTGCTTTTTCATCCACTGGCCCATTTTCATCTGCTCCATCCTTTGCTCGATTGTTATTGTTATTGTTGTTCACATTCGGTTGATTCTCCTCAGCATCCAAATCACTCAGAAAGACCGTTTTGTATTTCCAATCTGCCTCTAATTCACTTTCATCCTTTTGGCTTTCTTTGACATGTTCCTGTTCCCCATCTTTCTTTGACACTTTGGGCATTGATATCTTAACATTATTTTTCATAAGTTTGCCATTTCCTCGTCTCCTGGTGAAGATACATTTGTATTTCTTTGGGCGTCCTCTAGATGACTTTGTTGCATGCTTGCCCGGCGTTGTAGTTGCAGGGATCTTCTCTTCTTCTTGTGATGACAGGTGGTCAAGACAACTCTCAAACTCATCTGTATCTGAGGTCTCTTGCAATAGTTGCTCATTAGATGGCTCTGTGAAGTCAACCATTGACACTTTTGTAAGTTCATTGATTGATATTTCATGATCATCTTCTTCTCTCAGATCATCTCCATCATCCTGTATTGATGGTGAAAGTGTGTCAGAATTTACCACTGCAGACTTCCTGTACCGTTTCTTTGCGCTTGGTCTAACCCAGTGAATACAACGTCTTCTTTGATGTCTGCAACTGTCACAAGGACCATCGTTCTTCACAAGCTCAAGATCAACTATCTCAACATTAGAACCAACTTGATACCGTCTTGATCTTCTGACCAGGTTGCCACCTTTAGATGGAGTACTAGATTCAAACCTGGAGGATCTCCTGACTAGGATGTCTTGTGCTTTATCTGGACTGCTTGAATCTGACGATATATCAGCCTCACCACCTACACTGTCATAATTGTACTCAATCGTTTCATCAGTATCATTGTCAAACGTTGCATCGGTATCATTATCAGTTGTTGCATCGGTATCATTTTCGTCTGGCTTCATCTTATTATTTTGATTTAAATCCAGTTCATATTGGTCCTGGTTCATCTCTTTATCCATCTCCTTCAAAGATGTGGCCAAAACATCCACTTTCTTTAGAGCTTCTTTATCAGGTGATGATGATAATTTATCTAAAGATTCATTCAACACAGTGGACATCACAGCTTTGTTAATTTCTTGGAGTTCTTGGAAACATCGTTCTTGTGACATAGCTGTGGGTTTAGGTTGAGGTATGCACTTCATGGAGAGCCTGCCCCTTCCTTGATGAAATGTGGATGATCCGTCAGCGAACAAAATCTCCATGCGTATTTTTGGTGTTTTCTTAGTAGGAGACTGTTCCTGGTTTGAAACTTCCTTACTTGAAAACATTACATCTAGTTGTCTTGCTAATGGCTGAATCTTCAATGAAGGTTTCTTGAGCATTTTGTCGATAGAAGCTAATGGCTGAATTTTCAAGGAAGGTTTCCTGAGCGTTTGTTTGTTAGAAGGTAATGGCCGAGTCTTCAAGAAAGGTTTCTCAAGCGGTTTGTCTATAGAAGCTAGAGCAACACTGTCTTCATCATCAGAAGGTACCCAAACTCTTGTGTCAGCTGGGAGGAGAGCAGCAACAGAGGGAGAGATGGGTATCTTGGTTGTTCGCTCTTTGATCAATCTTGGTGAACTTCTAATGGGATATGATAATCCAACTTTACGAAGTGGTGTCTTTAGCACAGTAATTGTTTGAGACTGGACATCTCTAGTAGGTACCTTGCCAACGTCCTTATTCCAACTGATTTCCCTTTCTGCATCAGTGAAAGCGAACTGATTCCCAGAGTTTACTTTAGTAGTCGTTGCTGGTGAGGATTCATCGGGAGACTTTTCTGGTGGACTTTTGGAAAACTTGATTTGCCCAGAATGCATGCGTACATTCCAGCGTTTGGCGGATCTGGTCAACCTATTTGTTTTAGATTTAGACTGAGATATGGAAGTCAGCTTACATTCAGATTTAGAGGGTGACTGAACTGGAGTAAAGCAATATGCATCATTGATTGGAAGCGTTGGGCTCTTCAATAGAAGATCCCTCAGATTACTTGTCTCTAACTTGTCAGTGCCAGTTTGAAAACCTTGACTTAGTTTTGGTACACCAGCTATCTTCTTCTGTTTGTCAGAATTGGTCAAACTCTCCAAGAAGTTATCTTTCTGTTGAGAAAATGACACTTCTGATGCATTGTCCATTTTTGGTACTTTAGGAGGCAGGCTGACATCATCATTATTTTTCCGTTTCAATCCTTTCAGTGGTGAATTTGCAATGTCTTGATCTTTCATTTCCGTCTTCCTGTCGGCTTTTGTTGGTATTGCGTTCTTGTCATGTTTCTTTGAGGCTATATCTTTCTTTGGAGTAGGTGTCTTAACTTCAACTTTATTCTTTAGGGTAGATTTCTGGTCTGGGATATTTTTTGGAGTTGGTGTTTTATCTGCAACCTTCAGTAGGGTCGATTTCTGGTCTGCAACTTTCTTTGGGGTTGATTTTTGGACTGCAACTTTCTTTGGTGTTGATTTCTGTTCTGATAATTGTTTTGGGGTTGGTGTCTTTTCTGCAAGAATCTTTGCTGGAGTTGATTTCTCGTCCTCAACCTTCTTTGGGGTTGGTATTTTATCTGCAATCTTTTTTGGGGTAGATTTCTGATCTGTTATTATTTTGGGGTTTGGTTTCTCAATTGAGATTTTCTTTGGGGTTGGTATTTTATCTGCAACCTTCTTTGGGATTGATTTCTGATCTGTGACTTTCTTTGAGGCCGGGATCTTATCGGCAACTTTCTTTGGAGTTGGTGTCCTAACTGAAACCATCTTTTGGGTTGATGTCTTATCTAAAACATTAGTTAGGGTTGGTGTCATATCTGCAACTTTCTTAGGGGAAGATTTCTGGTCTGTAACTTTCTTTAACTTTAAGATTGATTTCTGGTTTGCACTTATAATTGGAATTATTGGTAGTTTGACTTCAATCTTTCTGGGAGTCGCTGTTTTGCCTGAACATTTATTAGGACTTACTGTTTTGCTTTCAACATTATTTTGCATTCCTGTATTGCCTACAGATTTCTTTGGACTTGGTATCTTTGCCATGACCACCTTGGGAGTTGCTGTGTTGTCTGTGTTTATCTTTGGGGTTAATAACAGAGTACTGGGTATTGTACTATTTGGATTACTCTGTACAGTTGGTGTGGGATTGATTTTCTCTGATCTTGAAACCCAAACCTTTAGATATCTATCTATGGTTGACTGCTTCTTCTGATGAGTTTTGACTTGCATCTTAGCTTTATGTGGGCACATTTTCTTGGTTTTTGGAATCACTTTAACACCAGATGCATTTCCAGCTTTGTTTTTCATTTGAAAACTTTGGGCTTTATGTGTTATCTTCATTGCGTGCGCCTTGAAATGATTTCCCATTTTAACTTTAAGCAGATTAGAACCTGCGGGTTTCTTTTTGAACAATCCAGACAAAGCCAAATTCAATTTCTCAGTTGCTGGTTTGGTTGTCTTTAGTTGAGGTGCGACAGCTTTCTTTTTCAATGGAGATTCTCTGGCTGATTTTCCCATCTTTGTAGTTGAACTCTTCTGAGGTGATGTGCTCATTACCTTGCGAGGAATAGGCGACTTGTTTTCAACATTCTTAGGTGGTGGTGATTTTCCAATTTTCAATTTCTTCCTTGGAGCTGACACTTCTTTATTTTCCAGTTTTCTTTTAGAACAAGTGTGTTGTATTTTAGGCTTTGGAGTGGTACTACCATGGACTTCCTTTGTTAAAGCTGAACCAAGAATTGCCTGTGATTCAGAATCGTCTGAGGCTACAGAAACACTCTGAAACAACACAGGGATTAAATTAGACAATGGCTTCAACTGCACCACTGCATTACCATTGGTAACATCTTCTATACTTTTAACTCCATTTGGAAGAGAGCCAGAGTATGGTGGTCCCTTGGAAGATACCTTACCATCTGGAGACAGACGCACTGGATCAAAGTCCATTTCATCAGAGCTGCTGCTGCTACTACTATCACTGCTAGTACTTCCAGTTGAATTGTCTGTGTTCCATGAGTGTTGAACCTGCTGCCTATGCCTAGCACATAGATGAATACGAGTACCTGGTTTAGTAAGAGATGATAAGTTGAAAGAAGGCGTGTTGGTGGCAGGACCTCTCATGCTCATCCTGCTGGTCGTCTTGACAGCAGATGAAGGACTGGAGTTGCTATACTTTGGGCACACATGACTTTGGGGTTTAGAGTGGAAGCATTTGGCTTTGTTTGCATCCACTTCTACCACACTTAAACTTGGAGGAATGGATTCATGTGAGTGGGTCACACTATCCTCGGACGTACAGCAGAAATGTGGTGGGCTGCTGAGTCCAAGGTGCTTCCTACAGGAGCTTGTAGGACCCTTACAGGGAGTTTTAACAGGGGTTCTCTTTCTATCTTCGCCATTATCATAGGGGGATTGTTTGATAAGACAAGGAGGTGAGGAGCTACATTGACCTGAATCAGCTAGATAGATAGCATCATTGGGCGATGCAGACACACTGGGCAAATGAATACTCAGCTCAGATAGATTACCCATAGGCGTTGGTGGCGATAGCGAAGGACAAGTTGAGGGCGCCGATTTCTTCTTGATGAGTTTTCGCGATGGTAGAGGTGTTCTTGGACTTTTGCCTTCCAGCTTTTCCTTGCGTTGTCCATTAGGAGTTGTTGGTTTAGCACTGGTCTTCTTGGATGACTTTTTAGGTTTGGAGCTTGAGCCATACCTTTCAGTATTTACTGTAACAAAACAGACACAAAAAATCAGGTTAGGAATCATAAAAAGAATCATGCTTTTCACTAAATTGACCTTGACTCCTGAAATATATTTTGTTCATTTTCATCTCAAGTTTGCTTCTTATTTACTATCATGGGGCAAAAAATAGTATGTGACATAAAGGATGAGGCTGATATGAAAAAAACATTACAAATTCAAAATGTGTATACCGATAAATGGCACATTTTGTGCAATATCTCTTAAAGTATGATGAGTTTTAAGCTGAAGTTTCAGGATGATGAGAAAAATATGGGCTTTTATTTGATATCACTGATCAGAAGCAAGACTACTTCCGGTTGAGCCATGGGGGATGAGGCTGAAGCTGGCTCAAATGTAAACAACCCACTTTAAGGTGCAATTTAAGGAGTGTGTTTGTTCTCTCTAATTGCATAACGCTTGTGTTCGGTGAAAAGGATGTGAATATGCGTAAATTTGTGCATAGACTGATAATTGAATTGATCACCTGAATGTGACCCAATAAATGTGATGTGATTAAGCCACATGAGTGTAATGTCGGTCAGATTCAATTTCTTCTTTATAATTGATTGAACGTATCATTTAAAAAGTTGCATTTTGCAGAAAAGCCAATTGAAAATGCTCAATTGGTTCCAAAGAAAAGGTGAGTTTGAATGGCAGAAGAAATTATTTTCTTAAATTTGTTATTGGGCTGTATCTTAAGATCAACATTGGCGAGTTTTGACTCATTTTGCTTGATCACATCACAAATATTTGTGTCAATAAATCTATCATTATTCATTAACAAGTGATTGTCTTGATTCAAATCTAGACCTACCAAATACTATTAAGAAAGCCTGTAGGTTGTATTTTTCAAAATTATCCAATCTGAGGTCAAGAACAAGCCAACACTCACTGCAAGTGAAATCCAAAGTCACTTTAACCCAAAATACATCATGCACACCAGGCATGCATAATTCATTTTTTCCCTTTCAAATTGGCCCGAAAGAACTCTCATTTCACAGAGCACTCTGGCTTGACATGTACAATTATTTCCTTTGACTTTTTGTATACTTCTATTGGGCCACGTTTGTCATAATTAAAAACTCATGACTACAATGATAATGAATATTCTGTTGTCATCACAAAATGACCATCCTTTCTCAAGTATTTCTATCAAATGCAAATTTTGGATGCAATGCACAAGATAGGTGACCTCTTCTACAGACCCATGGTTATGGGGTCAAAAGTTACAGATTTATTAAATTTCAAACCCCCTAAAATGAGATTGAATACCATTGATTCTTACTGAAAAAGCACCGGCAGGGGTCGCTGTCTTTGACAACAACATGTCTATGTCTAGTTTATACTGTTTTGATGGGTTTTTCTATAGTAGGCCATAGTATTCAAAATGATTTGACAGTGTATTTTTATATTGTAATATATAATGTAATTTAGCCATGTAGGGCTATAATATTATGATTGAAAAAAGGTTAATGTGATCAAATAGGCACTTGTTATATTTCATGCATCAAGCTGTGCAAACGCACAAAAATATGTCATGCAACATGCGTTTTGTATCAAATTGACGATATTCAGGATTGGCGCATTCACTTGATAACGGGGTACACTGTACAACCCAACCGAGCATGCTTAAAAGCAATTAAAACTTCTGATATTAGTGAACCGAAAATGAGGCAAAAGAGGTCTAGCTGTGATGAGAGTGCCAGATAGTTTTTCAATCGACGTTCTTTGCACTAATCACAAATATAAATTTTTCTTATGGGCCCCTCATAGATGTGAATACGCCAATAACTGTCTTTATGCCTGTGTATACAGCCACTTTAAACTAGAATTTTTGTCATTCGTGTCAAAATGTGTTCCCCTGGAGAAAACATAATTTGTCAACAATTATATACATACAGCACAATTGTACTAGTGCACACATTTAGGTTTGAAAAACTATACAAGACTACTTGTTCACATGCACCTAACATTTACTCTTTACCATGCACAATGCATGGATGCCAAGCCATACAGTAGAAACAATCATGCTTTATCACCCTACCACAGTTGATGTTAAGAAGCTAATCATTCAAAATTGGCTTTGCTTTTCCTGAACTACAATCTTGGCCTGAAATTGCAGAAATGTTTGTTTATATAAGTGAACAATTCATCAAATTATCTACTAGGTATGTCTTTTGTCTTTTGGTATGATGTGAGAGTGACAAAGGTTTGAAAATGTATGAATGCTTTGTGAAAACAAGTATGGCAAAAATTGTGATATGGAATGATCAACAATTCATCAAATTATCTACTAGGTACACATGCAATTGCCAAAACCATTTTTCAATAAAAATTCAAGATGGCATATCCCCTGGTTCATTGTTTCTTCTGATTTCATTTGCTAGATGTCAGCCGACACTGGACTTTTGACATGACTATGTGCATTACATGCAAAAATGTTCCCAATAGGTAAAGTTGTGAAAGTCTAGTGTTGGCATGTCTGCACCATTCCCTTTCCTTGTATCATTTGTGATGAAATGTAATCTAAACATAATTGCATTTCTTTAATTTTTGAGAAAAGTGCATCAACAGAAATAGTTTGTTTCAATGATACGTACCTACTTTCAGATGTTAATTCTTTGAAATAAAACCAATGTTGTAATACACCCCTTCACAGTTATAGAGTGCGCATGCTCAGACATTTTGGCCGCCATTTTAAATTTCGAGTAAACAAACCTTTTTTACGAGTGAATGCACTGAATAATGTTTTGTTAATTCACAATTCAAAATGGCCATCGTAACTGTGAAGGGGTGTATCATCTCCTTCAGTTGCTTGTAAAAAAATGTGGATGAATCATTTTATGTTTGCTGATTTTGTTTCCTGAGCACAGGTTTCATTTGCTCTTGGGTTAATCCAGAAGTTACCCCCAGACAGAGGGAAATACCAATTTTTCCCATCAGAAGTACATGGGATGATAGAAATTCCCATAAACAGTCATCATTACTCATGTCAAATTGTCTCATTTTTCAAATAAATGTGAAAACTCCACCTGAAATAAAAATTAATTTGGGTCACTTTGCCATGGGGATCCCATATAGATTTACTTAACAGGAGCCTGAGATTAACATTTGAGGTGTCATCTTTAAAGTACAGGTTAATTTCTGGAAATTTCACAGATTTATAACCGGAGATCCCGGATTTCCTATACCGCCCCGTGCAATGGCGTCGTCAGCTATGGATCTCTAATTGGGGGTATTCGCGCCGGGTCCGCGAGTTTTCCCGAAACGCAAAGATGCTGCGCGCTAAAGGCAAGCCACGCAATATTTTACGCGAAAGGTGCGTCTTTAAGCTGGGCGTTAATCAAATACGCGCGTGGTTCAATAACTGCATTAGCAACGATTAATTCTGAAATGCGCGAAAAGGCAAAAACCCGAATACCCCAATTACACCCTTTCAGGGTTGCAGAGTCGCATGCTCAAACATTTAAATCAGTGTCCGCCATTTTAAATTGCGAGTAAACAAACATTTTCAACCAGTGAAAACGGAGTAAAAGTGCTTAAATTAATTAAAAATAGTATAAAATATGAAATAATACAACATTTTAAAATATCAAATAGAATCGCATCAGATAATCTAAAATTTGCACAATATATTTTTAAAAATATGTTTGTTTACTCGCAATTCAAAATGGCTGCCTGACCGTGAAAGGGTGTATTAGATCCCCATGCTCAACCAAGATGGCGGCCAATTCCGGAATCTCCGATTATAAATCTGTGGGAAATTTGCATGTTTCTCCTTTTCACCAAAAAAGGTTATTTAAGTTTGTATGAAGTCCTCATTTCAAACATAGAGACTGCAGACTGTTAGCAATTAAAACACAATAACAACACAACAACACAAGAAGCAGTCTACTTTTCATGTCCCATTATTTTATTTTCAATACTGAGTGGTAGTCATATAGTAAACTAAATGCCATACAATCTATCTAATAATCTTGACTACACCATAGCTACACTTAGCATGCTCTGCATGGCTGACAATTTACTTTCTATGTACAGAAACAGCTTAGTTCTTTTAAAATTTCATTGCCTCCAAAAGGTCAAAATACACAATTTGTTCCATATATCAAGAATCTTGACATAGAATCTTATAATTGAATTACCAATTTTGAGCTCTGAGAAAGTGTTCCTTCCAAG
>JAUMTS010438821.1:0-13605 GCA_032273385.1 Ophiopholis aculeata | reverse complement strand
AAACATTTTTCCAGATTAAAAGTGCTGAAGTTAATTCAAAGTAATATAAAATTTGAATTAAAACAAAGCTTCAAAACATCAAATAAAATCGCATAAGATATATGCTAAGATTGCGCAAAATATTTTTTTTAATATGTTTGTTTACTCGCAGTTCAATATGTCGGCTTAACCGTGAAAGGGTGTTTTAAGAAGGCAGAACGTTTTTGGTCATCCATATCCATTGCAATGTCAAACATCAAGGAAATGCCAATTATTCCAATATCGACCAAAGCTTTAAATTCGTCTTCTTAAGTTTCTGAATTCTATAACAAGTTACAAAATGCGCATTCATTGTAGCAATTAGGAAGTTCACTTTAGGGTTTGAAAACAAAATTACCGTTACTCGTTAAACTTTTTAGATCAGAACGTGTCCAGCTATATCATAACTTGATTATGGATGTAAAATGCTGCTGATTTATGCGATGGATGTGAGTGTCCTGTTTAAATCAAATCTTAAAACCAGAACAAACAAAACAATGACACACACGTAATGGACTGTATCTTATTAGGTTGGTGTCCTGTATATAAATCAGCCGGGCATGTAACTTTTCCATCCCAAACTGTAGAGTATTTCTAGAATAAATTGATTTATATATACTTATCATTTTAGTGTTATTCACTTAATGTTATTGTGTGTAAAACCAAACATTCACGACAAAGTTATTGTTGTACAATGGTGAATGATTACCTTGCAAATCTGAGTCAAATCCTTATAACGATAGCTAATTTGTCAATGAGTGTACACAATCTTCTTCGTTAATAATGGTGGTATGTCACATGTTTAACTTACAAAATGTTCATAAATGTGTCATTCCTAGATTTCACATTTTATATCTACTTCACATTATTATGATTTTTCAAATGGGTACTTGAGTCAATCCGTCCTTTTTTTATAACAAAAAACTACCATAATTCTCAATTGCCATATTTCAGTTCAGTTATCAAGCCCATTTCCAAAAGATTAAAAATCAAGGAAATGCTGATCATTCCAATATTGACCAAAGAGAAAAATGTGCCTTCTTGTAGCAACTTGGAAAATGTGCAAACTTTTCACTTAAAGGTCTCACATCTTAACTACCTGTAGTCATTGACCCGTCCAGATTAGATCGTGTCCAGCTAGACTATCGCTAGATTTCATATTCGAGAATGCTTTTGTTTGCTAGTAAAATGGATGATAGTGTCCTGTTTAAACTAACCCTATATGATCCCAAAACAATGAGAAAAAATATATAAGAACCCTTACACAAATGATATTGACTAAAAGAACTATACTCCTAGGGGTTAGTGTCCGGGGATGCCAGGTGACCGTTCTAACCACAAGTTAATATTGAGAAAATGCGTTGCAATGAATAAGGCATCGCTTTACTTCACCGCTAATACTTTCTTCCGGTTCTCAATTTACATTCTTTTAATGGCAAGTACAACGCTGTGAATATCAAAATGGTTATGACGGGTATATGTGGGTGCTATTAAAATATGAGCGATAAGAGTGGCAATGCTGAGTCAAAGACTTTAAACACACGTTGAGATAACCGTAAACAAGTAGATAACTTGTTTTAATTCAGTTTTATTTTGTTGCTTTTTATACATTAATGGTCATAATTTTACACTTGAAACCCTTGTCACTTGAAGAATGTTCCTCTTTCTATCGATACTTGCCAAATTCCAGATACATAAAAGCCCGGGCATAAAAGTACAGGACAGTAATCATACCCATCATGAATTGTTTAAATGCCGATTATTCTAGTATCGACTTAAATACTTCTTGAGTTCTAAATTCTATACCGAGTATATATAGTATAAAATATGCATTCGTTGTACAAATTACAAAGCTGACTTAAGGGTCTGAAATAAACACTGTGATACTCGTAGACCTCTCTAGATCACATCGTGTCCTGCTATTCGATTACTTGATTATTCAGATTCAGATTCATAACTTTATTTTATCACGGTAAAACATGTTCAATTTACATTTTTCTTCCACATGTTCGTGGAACATTTGTTTAATACAAATAAAGTAAAATTGTCCCATTTAAACCAAAACGTAATATTAAACTATAAGAACGCAAACACACACAAAACAATTGACTAAAGAAATATAATTTTACCTCTTTGGGCTTCTGGTATCCCTAGAGGCTAAGTTAGGGACCAGTGCCAATACATTACGATACCGCTATCGGGCAAGCCGATACGATTCGATATGTTTTAACGTTAAAATCCTGCCAAATGTATCGGTTTACGAGGCAAAAGACGATAATGCGCGAATGCATATAATTCATGAACCGTCTCAGAACCACGTTTCGACAAGTCAAGATATACAAACTGTCACTTAACAAAATTGCCTCTATCGAATGCATCGGCTTGCTCGATAGCGGTATCGTAGTGTATTGACACTGGTCCCTTACCGTCATGACCAGAGGTTTAGATGGCGAAGATGTGTCTTTTTGTCATTTATGAATAACCACTCATAAATAACAGCTGTTCAAATATTGATGAATGTTCACATTAAGTCACAGGAAAAGAGAGAGAGGAAATAATCACTTGTAATATAGTTAATAGCAAACAAGACAAAAACGCGATGTCTTTGATAAAGCCATACTCAATTCGACGAAATGCTGTCAGATTTCTTGTGAAGCAACCTTTCTTTGTGTATTTAACAAACTTTCTAATCAATTATATAATGTTAGTTATAAAATAACGATTGCAAATCTGCGTTCAATCAGTTGTGTTATAAGTTCTTCAACCCATGCGAGACCCCCTTTATGTTCTTAAATAGAAAAATACCAATATCTTTGACCTGTCAACTATTACTTAACAGTATATTTTTTATTTTGACTAATTATTTGCATTTGTTTTCTCTCTTAATGTTTCAGATAACGGATCTGTGGATTACTTCAATTATGATGATCCATTTTTGAGAGCCCCACTGCGACCAATCCTGATTGCGACTTTTATACCGTTATTTTTGATGGGTTTGATGGGAAACCTACTTGTCATCTTCGTAATAGCCCGTAACCGTAGTATGCAGACCGTCACCAATTTCTTCTTGGCAAACTTAGCTGTGGCTGATTTGTTGGTAGCACTGTGCTGCGTCATTCCAAAGTTACTGTGGTTTATTATGGAATCATGGACCCTTGGATCTTTCTTGTGTAGGATGCACCTTACCATGATAAGCTTGACAACAAATGCATCTATCTTCATTCTTACTGTAATTTCTGCAGAGCGATTCATTGCTATTGTGTATCCATTTGAGACAAAGCAAATTTTGACAAGTAAAAGGCTTTTTATTGCCGTTGTTGCTGTCTGGTGCCTAAGCGCAGTCTTAAGCTTTCCAGTAGCGTACATGCACGACGTTATCCCTTATGGAAATAATTTATACTGCGGCTCTTCCACTACTTTGTTCGTAGTTCGCATACATACCATAGTTTCGTTTATCGTATGTTTTATCTTTCCTTTGATAATCATGAGTATTCTTTACATAAAAATATCACGACGATTGTGGACACGAAATCGTGCAGGAAAACTAGGAATGGTGTCAAGGAATAATTATAATTATACAAGAAAAGCAAGTGTCGACGCCATTATTGAAAAGGCGGAGGTAGGCGTTTTCCGCAATACTGATAGCCCTGTGACAGGAAGGACAGCTAAAGGTCATTGTACTGATGAAGTTACTAGCTTCATACCGAAAATGGTGGAAGAAACATCCGATTATGCGTCAGATCATAACGTTTTAAGTATTGAAACTTGTTCAGCACCGCCTGACACGGATAACTACTGCGTTAAAATTGGTCCGTTTTTCTTGGACGAGCCTGAGGAAGTTATTGAACCTGCTCAATCAATGGAGGATCCAAGTCATAGATGGTCACTCTGCAAGGACCCGCCAATGGGATTGGCAAGAATTGATTTAAAACATGTGAAATTTGGTTTTGATAACGACAGTGTTAAGAAAGTGCAAGGTTTATCGGCGGCGGAGTCAGAGGATAGTTTAGACAGCCTGGTATCAAGACCAAATGGTCGATATGTTCAAAGGAGTTCAGATCTTATTACTGATTGTGATCCAATAACCAATACAAGCAGGTGTATTTTGTCTCCGAGGATAAAATTGACACAAGCGCAGTGTAGTTTTGATTCTCCTAATCGTGACAAAGACAGTCAGATTTTATCTGTATCCGGAAGCAATGCTTCGGCATCTATAAGTAGTAAAATTGCTCGACGTAAAAAACAAAAAACTGCTAAAGCTGTAATGGTTGCCCGCAAGAAAGTAATTCGACTTTTAATTATCATGTTAATTGCATTTGCCGTATGTCTCTTTCCTACACAGCTCATAGGGTTTTGGTTTAATTTCGGGGAATACCCAAACCACACTTTAGGTGGCAGATTATTAATCCCATTTGCGTTTGCGGCCTATTTTTTAAACAGTGCCCTTAATCCATTTTTGTATGCGTTTCTCTCGGATAATTTTCGAACTAAAATGAGAGAAACCCTTTGTATTCCGAATAAGAAAAAGAGAGACGTTCGTAAAAAGCATAAGAAAATTCGTAATGTACCATCAGAAGCCTACACTGAATCCGACTGGACACACTCGTTGCATCTTACTACTACAGACGCATCATTGCATCAGCTTTAGTCGAAGTATTGTGGAGGACAATGTCCACTTATTGTTGTGCTGGCCACAGCTGATAAAAAGGGTTTTTTCTCTGTGTTTTTGTTGTATTTATTCTACTTAAACTAACGAAAACGTATAAAAGATAGCAACCATGCTGCACCTTGCTATATAAGGCATTCGTAACATGGTCTGACGAAAGTGCCATAGATGGCCGTGGATATACTTGCATGATTGCACCACAGACAAACAGTCGCAGGCACGTATTTCATCATGTTTATAAACTAAGCTGTAACTAAAGTAACCATGACTAGTAGTATATTGCCGTGCGATTGGTCCTAGATCCATGTCTAGATTGTCCTTTACTGTTCAACGTTTATAGTCACTATATCTCTACATCTCTACGTCTGCTTTCAATTAACTGCAACCTGGTCATGTCATGCCGTATTGGTTGTCACATCTCCTAGTAAAACTGTGTTGATTGTGTTATCCACCACAACCAATCATATAACTTATCCTACTCTTACGACGCATAATACGACAACCTACGACAGGTCATGCGAAAAATGTTAAGTGTTAATTGGTAGTAAATAATCATCAAACAACATAAAAGCATTGTTCAAAGCCCTGCTAAGATTCGTATCTTACCTCGGGATAAGACTTACGACTTGTCGTGGGTCGTACGTTGTTGTCGTATATCACTCAACAAAGCTACTCGATCCTACGTAAAAATCGATTTCCAGTGCTGTTCACGACCTTTCGTATAAGTTGTCAACTCATGGAGATTGCTCAAGATGGATTGAGGTACAAGGCGCCACTGGATAATAATTACATAGCGATCTTCGTAATGTAAAAACATTTATATGATTTGCAACATTTACTGACTCCATCGTTTAGGTAACACATTTTTTTTAATGTAAAAGGTTGAAAGCAAACAGGTTTTCTTTGCAAGCCGTGTACCCCGCCAGTTACTGCAGACTATGAAATGTATACTATGTGTATAAGCTATCGTTATTATTTCCACTTGCCAGTTAGCGCTTAGTTCTATATTAGTCATATTTGTTCATCAGATTACTAAGATGAATAAGTATGTTTGATCCAAGGAAGATAGAAGAACAGTTAAGGAATGGTGGATGTAAATAGAATTATAATGGCCAATAAAATATCAAGGAATTATAGAAATTAATATAAATTGTTTGCTAATTTGTTAACAATGTAAGAAATGTATATATGTATCTGAAAGTACAAAATTGTAAGTACATGTATGGTATTGTAAGGCGACGCGTCCATAGACATTCGCTAGGCCGAGAAAAATGTGCTGCTTCTTATCCCTACTTAAACCACTTCACTTTATTCCGCAAGAGTAAACTTTTCTACCAACATTCTAGTCAATAATTGCTCGAGGCAATCGATATTTAGCAAACTTCTCTCCAAAGCGAATATGTAGAGAGAAGTTCTTTCGGAGGAGCGAATGTATATTTACACGTCGCCTAATTGGTAGGATGTACACTACTAAACTGGATGTTGCAAACAGCTCCAGAGCTTACATGGGTATCGAATGCTGCTCATTTCTCAAGCAATTTTCTATAAAAAAATAGGAAAACATGTGGTGTACTTGCTTACCTAATAACCGATTTATTGATTTAGTATCTTCTTACGACTTGTTACGAAATAATACATACAAATTCGTACTCTGGAACAAAGTTGTAGAGAAGCATACGGGTCATTAAAAAGGGGGGAAAGTATGTAGAAGAGTTAATTAATATTGAGATGGATACAGAGTAATGTTCAGTTAAGAGAAACAAGGGGTAACATAATTTACAAAGATAAAGGAGAGTATCAAATACCTCACATAATGTGTAACAATCAGATGAGTTATAGTTTATAGTTGCTGGATGAAAGGTCAACCAGCAGTAAGCAATTGTTCTTTCTTGTGACTCATGTCAAAATAAAACGCACACATTAGTAGTATATAAGAATAATTTAATTTAATTAAATTTTACGGTTTTTAAGAACAGCATAATATTCCATTCTCTTCAAAAACATTTATTTATATGGATGTGTTTAAGTAATACATTTAAGTTAAAACATCAAATTTCTATGACATAACCCGGTATTTTCGTAGATAGTTTCCTATCGAACTGTACAGTTATGTATTCCAATGTATGAAACGGTATTGTTGTGTGGCTTAAGGATTCACGAGCTATTTTTTAAACCTTAAATGACGAAACGCTAATTTTGCTTTCTTTATTTTAGAATGAACCCTCATAAGAGTTTCTTGCATATGTATATATCATGAAAGGTTGCTTCTAACGTCCTCAAAAATGCCCTTCCGTTGAAGTACTATTTTCAGCTTCTCTTTAGTATGAGTCCTAAATTTTAAACCCTTCATTTACTCCCGAGTAAACATCAAATGAATTTAAAAAGTGGTGATCAAAATTTGTATGGGAATGTTAACTACTAATATATATATTATTAACTGCAACTCAAAGTTCGTGGCCGTTTGGGAAAACGATGACTTATTGGCGGTTGGTGCCTACCAAAGCACGCCAAAAACAAATGTTGTTTAAGACGCCATGTTCTACTTTCACAAAATAATATTTCAATGAATCTGAATTTCTAAGGACGCAAGAAGATACTTTTTATGATGTATACATTTATCTAGAATATTTTGGGTTCATTCTAAAATAAAGAACACAAAATATGTTTTCATTAATTTTTTTTTGCAAATTCCGCAACTCATTCTAGATCCCTTGGACTTTGACATATTCACAGAGGAACTGAATTGTATTTACACTAAGATGATTTCATTTTGTGAACACTAAAATATAAGTTTCTTGATAACAACCAAGTGGTCACTTTGTTACTTTCAGTACGAAACAAATATGATGAAATGCAAACACTGCTGTTCATGTTATTGTGTGAACGGTCTTAAAATAGCGCACAAACCGTCTTATTTGACCTTCAAATATTTGGTATCAGCTTAGTAGCGTTAGTAAGCACCTCCTTGCGCGTTCACGAAGATTACAGTTGGGAAATTGGATATTCAGGTTCGCACTTAATAAGACGAAATTGTATAGCTTGTACGGATGAGTTAGGGCTGAGGCGCGTGACACAAAAAGACCTATGGTAACTTAAGACAGTTTGCATTGGCTACTGTGAAGAATTTGTAAGGCTGTTTTAATCAACAACACACCTCAGTTAATTTCGTTTTCCAACCAAACATCACACTCGACAAGCTTAATCATATGGGAAAAGGGTACAGATGGACACGAGAGGTATCGGTTATCATGTTGTTATTTTGTTCTTTATCAGCGCGACACTAACTGGTCATTGCGGAATGAGCTTTTCTAGAAATTAAATGTACCCCGTAAAGAAGACATACATATTTTTGCTATACATTTTGGGGACTCTCGGGGTTTACATTCCTGCGTCTTCTTTAGGGTTTTGTACTTTTTCATTGAAATGTTGAGAATTTCCTTGTCTTTTTGGTATATTTTGGGAATTTGCATTGAAGTGGGTTACTTGGTATACACGCTTTTAGTCCAATTTTAATAATTTTTCATATCTCGATAATTTTACTCCCTGTTATAAAAGCTAATATATCAATTAGATCGCTGTTTTATAATTACGTTTTTAAAAGAAAAGAAATGACCATAGCCGTGATAATAGAACATTGCATCAACAAGGGCATGGATTATTGTCGACTTTGAAGTTATTGAAAGGTTATACGAAATGCACTTTCTTGCAAATGCCTGGAGTTCAGATCTAAAATTTTTGGTGTAGTTAATTTAGCTGCACTCGAAGTTCGACCAATGATTATGGTAAAAGCGATGTTTGACTGTTGTAATAATCTAATAGCGTTTTTTTGTGTGTAATCTGATAGTGCTCTGACTGCATGTGGCAAACATAGCGCTTATTCAATTTAAAGGTAAATAGATTAATATAGTACAAATAGTTGATAAATTTAAATAGTGCAATGGTAAGAAGCAATACATATACGTCTCGGTATAGATAAGTACGAAAATATAACGTGATTAAAAGGTTCTCTGGGTCATCTAGCAAATGCTTATAACAGATATAGAATTCCGTTTGTCTTGTGCTCATTCCGGCTTGTATGATTTTTCAAGGAATGATCAGGCAGCCTAAATAAATTACTGCAAAACAATTAATTGTTTTAAAACAAATACATTATATTTCCGAAAAGCTTATTCTATGAAATATGTATAGCCAGAAACTTGTTGTTACATTTCAACCAAATACGTCAGGTTTCATTCTTGAATTTATTGTTCATAAATAATTAACTGACGGAGATGTACACATATTGTTCAACGTCCTTTCTCTTCAAAGTTGTGTTTGTCTTACAGTCAGTTAGACTGATAAATCCTAATCACAGTTAATAATAATATTAAAATGTATTTATATAGCTAGCGCCTCAGCAAGTATTAATCTTAGCGTTTTTCATAAGAAACAATAAACAACTAAATTTTAACCTAAAGTTAGTATTTCATTTTACACTTAGTATTCCGTGTCAAATTAACAGATTCTACCATTAATCCCTGAATAAATCCCAGCAGTCGGGCATCGAACCAGAGATCATTATAAGAACGTTTTTCTGGGCCGCGCTCAGAAGAATCTTCTTGTATAACCTGTTTTTGCTAACCAAATATAACAACGGTGTAGATGTATATTATAATGAATTCTATTTTTGTGGAAAATAACCCTTGACTTGACCTAGCTATGACCATGTTATATTTTGTGTATGAAGAATATTCCATCCTTTATAATAACTATAATGCCTCTCTCATCAACGGTATTGTAATATTAGTTAAATCAGGCCCACGCCTCTCTGTACAAGCTGCCTATTCAATTATCGAAGCGGATATTCTATGAATACTTAGTGATGATCCATCGGAGCGCCCTTTATATGTGGCCACAAAAGCTCCACTTTAACACTCCAGGTCCGTATCCCGACCCTTAAGCAGCGATCTATCACTGCGCCCTCGTACTCAACAGCCGTTAATTTCGAGGTGAACATGTTATCGAGCTGTTGAGTACGAGGGCGCTGTGATAGATCGCTGCCTATGGGTCGGGATACAGAGCTGTAGTGTCAAAGTGAAGCTTTTGTGGCGTAATATAGAGGGCGCTCCGATCGATCACGACTATATATTCATGTGCTTCGTGATGGCGTCATCTGATGCGTCTCCCAGTTAGACTCCCTGGTTAAATGCAGATATTCGGGAAGATTTCGAAAGTTGTTTTGAACACCGGCTGTGAATTTGGTTACTTAATGCTTTGCTTAATGGCAGCAGTGAGTAGTTCATCTTTTCTCATTACAATTTACTTGTCCTTTTTGGAATTTGCATGACCTGACGTTGAATGACCGACCTATCTTAACTACCGACTTACCACAAAATCTAAGGCAAATTTAAGCTTCATCTTTCTTACTGTCGAATTTAGTTTTCATGCTGTTATTTGAGCTTACTTGAGCTCTAAAGAGTTAACATGGGTAACAATAGGTAAAAATCAATAATGTCCCTGTCCTGTGACAGTTGTCTTCACATTCTCTTTACCTTATAATGACCTACGGTAATCGGAGATAATTTGTATTGCTATTGTGACGATTTTGTAAAACAAACCTTTGTTACTTTTTTTTTCATGGGCTACTTTATTCAAACAAACTCACTTTACCTGGATTGGGTAAATTGGTTGAATTTTAGCTTATGCATTTATCTAAAGTAAGTGATAATAAAATTCGAATTGTTTACATCCGTTGAGTAAATAATTACACTTAATTAACACCCGGTGTATTTGCGCAAAAATTCAGTACATTTTGAACAGAAAGTATTATCAATAACTGACAATCAATGCATTAGATTTGTAATAATATTGTAATGAATTATGACATGATACGATTTATGTATTATATGATTGATATAATTTTATTGCAGAATATAACATCGCAGCCCGAGGGCCGAATTGCCTTATACAGAAATTAAAAGCAAAACATGCGGTTTACAATAATTACACCAAAAAAAATACAAACTAAGAAACAGAGTTTCTGATGAACTCAGTTTAGAAAGGCTACCGAAAGTAACTTGGATAGCCTGCCACAATTATATGTGTCACATGTAGAATTATTTCTAAATTGTATGATTTACAGAGGAGCTTTGTCAAAAACTGTATATTTTTATTGAGTTGCTCTTTTTAACCAATTTTTCAAAACAGTGTTTACATCAAAATATTCGTACGGCAGTCGACCAACCACCTCCACCGTAAAGAGATTGAGAATAGAGAGACTCACTTTATCAGAAATGATATTTCTTTTGCTGTACTTAAAACAGCACACATCATATTATTGGTATTGTCTTAGTTATGCGATGTTTTGAAATTTACAACATTATACTACCGCGTTTGTTTGAAGTGAACAAACTAGAATATATGTTAAGAACAGTTACTTGCAGATATATGTTACTTGTAATGTATTGGCTTAGAATTGTCCATACTCATGTAAAGTTTCAATGTGTGTTTCTTATTCTTATGTTTGCGTACAATGACGTTTATCTGTGTTGGTAGACATAATATTTTGAAGTTAAACTTATGATCTCAACACACTTTTTAGAAACAGAGACGGGGGCCGATGCAAGTTACCAAGGGTGTTTGAAAAGGTCACTGACTCCTAATTTGGGTTGCCAGTCATTCTCCGGACGAAGGTTGAAGCAGACCATGAGCAGACCAACCGAATATTCGAGATATGCCGTTAAAGTGTGTTGAAATCATAAGCTTTACTTCAAAGTACAATATTGATTATTGTGAATAAATGCTTGTAAGGCTTAGCTAAAACTAAGTGAAATCGTTATCGTCATTATTTAGTGGACGAATCATTATCGTAGAATATGCTTGGTCTCAGTGAACAAGAAAGACGATTAAACTGAAATGAAGAAATAAATCTCTGTCAATTACAAGGGTTTAACCCTCGTACTACCGAAAGATGCTTGGATTGCAAACCTGCAATTTTCACTTGCTGAAAATGTTCATCTATTTCATTGATGTAATCATTGTAGTCAATGTAACGAAAATACTGTAAAGAAACTACTTTCCAAGCACGGATGTTCTACACTAATTTATCATAAAGTATAAAAACAAGTTTTTTTTGGTAATCTTTCCACCTCATAAAAGTAATGACAATTAGTAAACAAAATACACTGACTAACTAGGATACCAGCGCAGTATTCTACCAATTAAAGCTTGCTTTATGCCAAGCATGTAATGTAGCTGATAATGTGTTTCATAAAATATTGTACATAAACGTGTCAAATTTCACATTTTTTTGTTACTTATTCGTATGTACAATTTCGTTGTGAATAAATGCTTGTGAGGGTTTGCAGAATATACGTGAAAGGGTTGTTTGTTTATCTCTTGTCGGAATTGAGTAAACGTAGCAACCAGTAGCTTTCTTAAAGCGCAATCAGATAATCTGTTTGGGCTTAGTAACAACGAGAAACTTCTTCAGGTCAAACTCGTCTTTTCAAATGGTGGTGGCAAACTAATCTTCATCTGATGCGCTAAAGTGCTGAAAATAACTCACAATTTGTGCTTCGATTTTATCCCTTTTCAAAACCCATTAAAAGGCATTACATTTATTTGGTGGTATTGTATGTATATAGAGTAACGTCGAAGGGTAAGATCGCAAGAAAATACTATGGAACACTTTTACTGCATAAGTTCAATGGCACCTATTAATTTGCATTTTTGAAAGAAAACAGACGATCGTATCTTTATGTTTCATTTTAAATATGAAATAATTATAATTTTGATATTGAAATAAAGTTGAACCATTTTAAATACGTTAGCTACCTCATTGATATAACTATTACGTCACTTTAAGGTCATAATTGGAATGTAGGTGCTCATTTTAGATTCAACAAAAACGCGAGAAAGGAGAGATATACACCTATTGCAAAATTGCATATAAAAAACGGATGCTTTTGAACAAATTTCCAGAGAGGTGTTGGTACCTTTTCTGACAAAAGGTGTTATATGAGAGGGTTTGGAGGGCATTTGAGCTTGGTGAGACAAAAGGTGTTTACGTGATGAAACTGGTGACTTCAAGTCTTGATGGATCATCATGTAATGTTGCTACCCCGTAAAAGGCTCCTTTGCAAAAACATACCTACATTATAAATTCAACCCGACACTTAGCAGATGCCTCTACGAAGTGTTTCAAAAAGTATCAACAAAACAATTGAAGTAAGGTGCAGATAGCCGATGGAGACATGTCACCTACTTATAAACCGCCACTAACCTGCTCACTCTCCAACGCATGTCCACAACAGGTAAGTAAGAGTTGCCAGTAATAAGGAAACGGGAAATTGTTTCAACATAAATAGAGTTTTCAAATAGTGCACTAAGACAAATGTTATCGAAGCTTTCAGAATAAAATGTATTCAAAAATTTTTAGTCACTGACTGTTGTCTTGTGTGAAGATAGTGCCTTGTGCATCTGTAAACAAAATAAAGGGTGCTCGAAGCAAAAGTGAATTTTTATATATGACAAATGTAGCAAATTTTTACCATATTGTTTACCTCATTGTTTATTATTACCCATGCAATATAAATTCTGTTTCCTTTAATAAATTGATCTCGGGTGCAGGGCACGCCTCAATTATAAGTTAATAAATGTGCATTTAGTTTTGGAGTGAAATGAGACAAAATCAATGCACTCACTAGATTTTGATGCCTCTAATCGGCCCTCATGAATTGGCAAGCATCAAAATTGATTTGTCACATTCCTTGAGCAAAAAAAAATGCAAATTCATTAACCTAATTCATCACAACAGAAAAACAAAACACAACCTTTAGCTAATTGTATTTAAGCACTTTTCCATCAAGTAAGAAGTTGGTAACATTGCTGATACTCCCTTTTAATTTATTCAGGAAACCTTAGCTGAAGCACACCTTGGC